>JANZXP010000194.1:7430058-7451723 GCA_027576715.1 Erythroxylum flavicans
ACTTGATACCCATTACTCCTCTCCTTTGAATCACAACTTCAATCATATGAATATCTTTATTCCCAAACAAACTCATATCTTTGGTACATTGATATCAACAATTCATTCACTAATGTTATTCCAATATTATAAGATCACACATTATCCAAACTTTCCTTTCTTCTTATAAATTTCACCAAATTTCCAAACCTTCGGAGTTTATTTTCCATGATCAATTAGACAATTCCAATGAAGTAATTTGGAAACAATTTATTCTATAAAAACTTTCCCCATTGTTTTAAGTTTGTAATGACACCAAAATCACTCAATTTGGTTTAGAAATGTGAAAGTAATACTCGAAATATTTTCCGACTACTTTTATTTAGAGACAGCACCCTATACTCAACTTTCACCCAGAAATGGAAACTCTTAGAGTCCGGTTAAAAATTTAATTTCTTCATATAATTTATAGCCCTATGTCTCTAGTTTACACCAAATCAAAAACCAGTTCATTTGGACAACCACAGAAGACGATATGCCCAAAATACTGAACCATGTTTAGTGCAAGAAAAGTTCGCTACGGCGAACTCCTCCAGAGAGGAATTCGCGCATGAAAATCACAAGTTTGCCACGGCGAGACCCAGAGTTCGCCACGGCGAACTTCACCCGAATGAAATCCTCATTAAAGCCTTTAAGTTTGCTGTGGCAAAATTCCAAAAGTTTGCCGCGGCGAACTTCCATAGATGCAAAACCCAATTCAGCACTCTCTTCCTATTTTCTAGATTTTTCACCTCTAACTACTTACACCTAACTTAACTTATACAAAAATCATCCTTTCTACCTCATTTACTCTTCAATCTCTACTCCAATTCACTTAATAACATTCACAAACCAATTCTTAATCCATCATTTGATCATTAGCCCAAAAACAGAACATCATCCATATTCATTATACATAAAACACCATCATGTCATTTAACCTCTAACAAACATCACAAATGCTTCAATTTATCAAACCCATAATATTTAACAAGCTACTTACTTGATTTAGCTCCTAACTCTTCACACATCTTCAAGATAACCAAGAATCCCTAGCTCCACCATCATACACGATCATCATCTTTTCAAGGTGGAAGAGAAGGGTTTTTAGTGACAAATGGAACAAACAACAAAAAAATAGGAGTAGCAATAGATAGATGGAAGCAAGGTTCAACGTTGGTGAGGATTTGGAGAATAAAAATCAAGAAGGAGAGGAGAAGAGAAGCCACAAAGAGGAAGATGGAGAGAGCCAAAAACAAAACCCTAAGCTTCTTTTAACTTAAAGCATCTTGGGAGACAAAACCAAAAGGGGGTCTTTTTAATTCAAAGAGTAGTGGCTTTAGGCATTATTTGGCAAGTGACTTGTATCACTTGCCACATGTCCAATTCTTATAACCTATGTCCAATTTCTATTCTAATTGTCTCCCAAATTCTCAATGACATTTGTTCATAAATCCTAAAGTCACATATCAAAATTTCTTTTGCCATTTGACAATAAATTCTAATACCATTTATCATTTGTTGTGTCAATTGGCATTTTTCCTAGTTTAAGAATTTTCCTAATTCTTTTCAGAAAATTTCACCAAAATCTCTAAAAATTCTAAATCAAAAATTCTAATCTCCAACTCAGATTTTCAATACAGTCAAATCACGATTTCTAATAAAATCACATTTTCGAACAATTATACCCGGAAATGTCAATGAATGCATGTACAACCATTTTAATGTGTGCAGAATCCACTATTCACATATATGTGCATATTATGAAATGCATGAGCATGAAATGTGTTTTCTTAATTTCTTTGTAATCTCTCACATTTACAATTTTAGCCTTAAGGTGGGTAACGGGATGTTACAATTACAATTCTGTGATTAAAATATGCTATAACACCAATTTAAGTATTTACTATAATTACCTCTCAAAAAGGATACATCCATTCATATTAAACTGGACCAACAAGTTTAGCCTCATGTGCTAAATACACGGGTAGATGTTCCATATAGTCAAAGAAACTTGGAGGGAAAATTCGCTTCTAATTTGCATAAGATTACTGGAATTTTCCTTTATAATTTTTCCATTTCATCCAACTTTATTTCAGATGATTTTAAGCTTTTGAAAAATAAACTTAATTTTGTTATAGCTTCCCAAAAATTATTTGGTAGCAGCTCTCGAAATGCAATTGGAATTAGCCTTTGCATGAACAAATGACAATCATGACGTTTTATCCCAAATAATTTGTACTTCTTCATGTCCACACACCTTGCCAAGTTTGAAACATAACTAGAAGGAAACTTTAGACTTTTCAATCATTCACACAAAATTTTCTTTTGTTTTTTGTCCAAAAATAACATGTTTTTGAATATTTATTGGTGTGAAGATCTTTATCTAACTCATTCCTTCTACAAAAAAGTTTTAAATCAGCTTGTGATTTTGCATTGTCCTTTATACTCCCTTCAATGTTTATTATGATATTGAACAAATTTTCAAAAATATTTTTTCAATATACATCACATCTAGATTATGACGTATTAAACTAGTTTTCTAATATGGTAAATCCTAAAAGATGCTGTGTTTTCTCTAACCAAATTTTTTTACTAATGCTTATATTAACTTCATCAACTTCAATTTTTGTAACTTTCAGTAATCCTAATTTATCAATCTCCTGCAATTTCTCTTCACGAGCTTTGTGAGGAGAAGGAGGTGTTTGTCCATCCTATTCTTAATGAATTTTTATTTATTCATCTAAATAGATGATATGGAGAAAGAAATTTCTTGTGGTTGTTAAACGAAGACTTTTGGCCCCATTTGGAAGAAAACTGCATCAGAATTATTGTCACAATAAGGACAAGTCAATTTTCCTGTTGTATTCCATCCAAATAACATAGCATGCGTCAGGAAATCACTAATAGTCCACATCAAAGCTGCTCTCAACAAAAAAATTTGTTTAAGAGACACATCATGTCTACACCATATTCCCAAAGATTATGCAATTCAGATACCAATGATTGTAAGAATATGTCAATTTTATGCTTTGGATTTGTAGGCCCTGGCACAATCACTGTAAAAAACATATATGCCTCATTCATAGACATCCACGGAGGCATATTATAAGGAGTAATTATGATTGGCCATGATGAATATTGTTGGCTGGAAGGTTAGAATTCATCCGTCAACAATCCCATCCTAATATTTCGACTTTTAGCTACAAACTCATAATAGGTGTTATTGAAATGTTTTCATGTGAGTGCATTTGATGGATGGTTCATTATCCCATCTTCCTGTTCATGTTCATTATGTCATCTAATGTGAGATACAGTAACATCAAAGGCTTATAGTCTTTAAAGTCTCGAAGTAAGTAAGAAATAATACATTCTCTTCCAAGGTACTAATTTCTGTTTCATAGTATGCTTTCTAGGTGTGAACCTAGATTGACCACAAAATTTGCACTCTTGTAATTCGACATCTTCTCCCCAAAATAATATACATCTCAATTTGCAACAATCAATTTTTTCAACTAAAAAATCACGATCCCTAATAAATTTCTTCATATTGTAAAAATTATCAACCATTGTATGATTATGAGGCAATGATTCATTATATCAAGCAAGAATTTTATCAAAACTTTGATAAAAAATATGTCCTTTAGATTTTATGTTCAATATTCGAGAAATTGAAGATAATCGAGTCATGGTCTCACAATTTGGCCATAATTCTTGGTCAGCTGATTGTAGTAAGTCAAAAAACTATTTTGCATATGGGTTTGGTTCTTCTTCAAGATTTTCAATATTTTCCTCAAAGGTATAACCGGTTGTATCATAAATCATTTAGATGTAAGGATTTTCAGTTGCACCCATATTATTTGTTCTAAATTCGGTCCCCCTTTAAGCTCATCTACATTTATTGAAGAGCTTACTTCATTACGTTTTTAGGTGCTACAAATTAATGGCTCCCCATGTCATGTCTATTCAAAATAATTTGGAACAAACCCTTTTCTTAAAAAAATAGAGATTCACTTCATCAATAGGAAGAAAACGAATATGTTTGCACTTTTTAAACGAATATGTTTGCACTTTTTACATAGACATATGATCTTTGGGCCATTCATATATGTAGGTTGAGAACATGCATAGCGAATAAAAGCTTCAACTCCCTCAACATACTCAGGATTAATGAACTCATGGGGTGTTAATCGTCTATATATCTAAGATCTATCAACATTACTCATTTATATAAAACTGTTATTTAAAAAAGTGATTTCATAGTTAGTATCCTCCATTTTCCCTAAGTTTACATAACATTTAATCTTTACTTTACAGAACATCTCTTAAGTTTTTACAGGTCTCTAACTGTTTCCCCTCCAAATTGAAACCAACCTATCCCACCATATGAGTTCACAATTAGAAAACTCAACCACAACCACTTCTACCTTAGTGATTGGACAATCACCACATTCTAACTCATAATAACCTAACAAATGAACTGTAATTCATACATCTAGTCATCAATTATTCCAACAATGTTCCAAACATGAACAGAAGTTGGACAACTTAATTGATAGACAACATATGTAAGTATATATTAGTCAAATAAAACAATATTTCAACCAACTTCATGTAAGAAGTGAAATTAAGAAGTAAAAAAAAGTTCATACATGTATTAAATCCAACATTACATCGAGCAAACACACTGAAGTTCAAGTATTCATGTTTGAATTAATCACCTACAAATTGATTTTCAAAGTTTGATTTTAAACCTAACAGCACAATGATACGTGACATCGTACCTGTAAATCGAGAAAGCAAGTTCTCGCTGTGACTCTTAGGCTCGTGAAATTTTTTACTAATAAGCGTCATGAGAGCTGCATCACAAGTTTTCGACTATATACCATCTTTGAGGTTGATTATAATATTCAGCTCTTAGCCTACTGGCCGTTTAAGAAATAAAGGGTTAATCTATTTTCCAATCTCATGATTCCACATAGCGGGCTTGTATTTACATGGTAAAATTTTATAATCAAATCCTTAAGATCCTTGTAGAGGAAGAGCATTGTTTTAATCTTTAAAAAATTTTATTTTCATTTTTTAGAGAAATTCATTCTCTTAAACTTTAGTTAAAAAATAATGATAAAGTACATGCAATATAAATATTACACTTGTATCAATAACATGCTTCTTATTTTTTAATATGCTGAATAAAATTGATTAAGACATAAAATCGTAATGTATATAAATATAAATGTGTATTAGAATTAAAAGTAGAATATTGATGGGAGAACTTGGCGTGATACCATTTCGGAAAAGGTGATGAATAAGTGCAAATTGTATATAGCAAACGCAGTTGGGACGACTTGGGAGCAGGAGCACGAGGGCACTAGCGCCCTTTTTGCATCACGTGAAAAAACACACGTTTCAGTTTACCAAACAACATAACAAAAAGAAAGAGTTGCACATGTGCGTTACCACCGACAGAGGGACCCCACTTTTAATTACTGTAGCACGTGCTCTCTTCCGTGCAGTCCCGGTTAGCGTAAACGGATGTTGCCGGCTTATTCCTCTGCCTTACAAAATCGTCCCATATCTTATATTTCGATCTCGACTTTCGAGTCATGTAAGTATCTTTGTATTTAAGGTATTTGGAACTTGGATAGTTTTTCTTAATGGATATATATATTTAAATATTATTTTCAATTTGTTGAATGAGATTACTACTTACTAGTGCATTATTTGGTATTAATATCAGCATTTGGCATTATATTTTAAAATCAAATAGTACGTATATACGATCGTTAACCTTTTTTCTTTTTTAAGTAGGCTGAAGTGGAGTTACTGACAAATTCGCTCATGCAGGTAACATATAAACATGAATTGAGGCTAATATCTGACTAGGTCTTTATAATTCGTCAAATGCCCAAATTTAAATACTAATAGAAAGAAAAAATAATATGTACTCTTATTTAATGATTTTAAAAAACTTAAAATAGAAAAATCTTAATTAATAATAAAAATATGAAACATAACCAACAAAACTGAATAGATAAATTCTGACATTAGAAACATGCTCAATCAACTAAATCTTGGTTGTCACGTTATCACCTGAATCAGAAAAAAAATATTATTTAATATACCTCAAAATTCTATCCCAATATAAAATTATGATTGTTTAAATTTGATATGATGATTCGAGACTTATAAACTTCAATGTGGTGACAGCGTAAGCTCCAATGGTGACATTTGCTCCACGATTTAATGCTTATCAATGTGGTATTCAAAATATTTATTTGAAGATTTTTTTATAAAGATGTTCTTGTTTCATAATATGAATCTAAAGCATATATTTCCAAATTTCTGATTTTACAAATTACAAATTTATTTATGGTATTTTTGTAAGTTAAAGTGGAAAGATTGTTTTCTTTGTTAAATTATATACTATTTTCGTTTAAAAATCAAAACCTTTTATTTTATAAAGCAAATATTAATATTTACTTCTCTACATTTAATGATTTAATTCCTTTTAAAATGATTCATTCTATTAAAAATGTCAAACTATTAATGTTCATAATAATTTATAGATTGTTAAAACAAAAAGTAATTGCCATAAATTATGGTGTTTTATTGGAGTCAAAAGCAAAACGTGGGGATGTTTCACTTTCTTTTCTTTTTTGATAGTTTCACCGTGATATTATTAACCGTCAAACATCTTATAAAAGACTCCTGATCGCTCTGCGTCTTATAATTATACAGCGATTCGGACCCCATTTCTCTCTCCCAGTCTCCCTCTAGCTTTTGCTGCTGTTGGAAGCTTTTTTGTTTTTTCTTTTCTTGCTCTCTCTCTCTCTCTCTCTACACTCACAAGTTTGGTAGAGGGGGTTGAGAGGTCGACCTTACTTGTTTGAGCTGATTTTGTGTGAATTCTGTGTCTTTTCTTTTTGTTTATTATCCCTTGTCCAAATTTTGAGAGTTGAAATGGAGAGAGATTTTCTGGGATTGAGCTCAAAGCAGCCACGCGTTCCTGCGGAGGATGAGGTTAACGTTGACGGGTTCAAAGAGACAGGTACTTGCTATCATCCCTCTGAAATTTTTCCCTTTCTATGGATTCTAACATTCTCCAATTTGAGCTTGTTTTGGTTATATAATTATGTAGTTAGTTCTTGCTTTTGGGAGATGGGTTAGTCTGAAATTCTCTGCCTTTGCCTTGTGAATTCTAGACTGCATGGTTGCTGAAACTGGGATATACTACTTAAAAAAGAGAGAAAAGCCCAACGAAATAACCAAAAGATTCTATACCATTAAGCAGCTAATTTGGTTTTTATTGTGGTGAGATGGTATATTTATATTTAACCATAATTCTAAACAGAATTGTAGTGCGTCTTGAAAGCTGCTTGTCTTGTTTCTCCTTCTCTGTTAGGTGTACGTCTTTCTTTTTTTGTTTAAACTTAATACGATTTATGTTTTTAGTTGTGAATTTGCATGTCTATCTGTTCCGTTTGTTTTTGCATGTTTCTCTGTCTGCTGTGCTTGATTGTTTAGTGAATACTAATGTTTATTGTAGGATTTATGTCTATCTTTTCAGCCATGTGCTGCTAAAATTTTTCAGTATCCGAGAAGAATTTTCTGAAATCTATCTTTAACTTCGTGTATCCGTTCCTAACAACAGCTGCATGCTAAATTTTCGGTTCGAATTTGTTCAGTTATGACATTTTTTACTTGTATGGTTTAATCTTGATACGTTACTAGCTGTAGCTGAAACGCCTGTAAGCTATATTAGTCTTATTTTTCAACTTCTACGATTTGCTAAAGGTTCAGGGATACGATGGCCCTTTTCCAATAAGATATCTGCTCTCGCTCATTCGAAGTCATTCAAGGTTCCTCAAGAAGACAAGACTAAGAAGATTACATCTGATCTTTTGCTACCCCCTGACTTCTTGTCCATCTCGCCTGCAGATAGTTATGATCCTAACGGAAAACGCCCAATTGCTGAAATCCAGGTATGTCTTTATTCTGTCATTTCTTTTTTATGTTTACAGGTGATTCTAGGATTTGCATGGAGGCATAGTGGTATTTCCTTTGCATAAACAGCTTTAGACAGACACTTGATCAACAAAACTACAGAGGAAAATAATTCCTCGGCCTTAATTCAAGTGAAGTGAAGTGGACCATCATTTCCACATCTGTTCGACCCAGTTCTTGATGATATTCACTGAATCATTATTTTTCATTTTGATTTTTACCATATAGAAATCATTCAATCACGACAGGCAAGGTGGGACTCACTTTTCACTGACTGCTTATGCCCTGCAACATGATGTGCTTTCTGTGCATCATCCTCTCGATGGGAAGATGTTTCCAGTCTCCAGTCATGCAGTTTCAGTTGCTGCGGACAACCCTCTCTCACGGAGTTATTTTGCAACCACTGAGCAGATAATTTCAGGAACAAACATGAAGCCATTATTACTTGGAGGAATTCCCGTCATGGCTCCAAATTTTCCCACTTTTAGTTCTGCAGTTGGGAAGGCAGAATCATGGTATTATAAAACTCTGATATTTTTGATATTTACTTGTTGATTATGTTGTGTTTTGATCTCAGAATGTTATGGAAAACAGTGCCAAAACACCAGTCTCTCCTACTCCACTGACCATCTTTTATGCGGGCACAGTGAATGTCTATGATGATATAACCCCTGAGAAGGTTTCCTGTCTTTCTACTCTTATTAATCTTAACCATTATTTTTCTTATTTTCCTACTAGGCAGTGTTGAGCTTTATGTTTTTTGGATTCCAGGCTCGAGCTATCATGTTCTTGGCTGAAAACAGATCATCAAATTCCTCCAACACGGCACAACCAAAAGTTGAAGTCCAGGCACCTATTTTAAACCAAACGGCTGCTGATGTTAATCCTGTGAAGCAGCCAATAAGTACCCCGCCTTGTTCTCATCTCTCAAGTCCTTTATCAGTTTCTTCACATTCAGTTGCTCAGTCAGTGAGCGGTTCTACTAGCACTGAAGAAATCATCGCAACAAAACCTACAGGAGTTTCAAACACTGTTAGCAAATTGGAGACTAAAAATATTTCAAGTCCAATGGGATCTCTTGGTGCAACAGCGACAATCCCATCTGGTATGACCGTTTTGAAAATAATGATGTCCTAAAGCAGAGTCTTAATGACAAAGCATAGATGTTTCGGCATAGACATGTCTGTCTTTGTTTTGGGGGAAATTGTTTGGGGAATGTGGTTACTGAGTTGTGTATTGCCTAGTCATTCAGGATAGATGGTGAAGTTATGAGATTTATAACTGCTGTAGTTTTCCATTGGTGTTTGACTTGTGGATCCTTATGAACAGTTCCTCAGGCTCGAAAAGCATCGTTGGCTAGGTTTTTGGAGAAACGCAAGGAAAGGTAAGTTGTTTAAGAATGCAGAGCGCATTAAAATGTCTTTTGGTTAATTGTTAATAGTATAGTATAGAAATGAGAACATTTGTGGAGATATGATGTAAATCATAGTTAATGATCTGATTTAATCTCTAATGTAATATCAAGGCAAAATCCAGTTTCTATTCTTAAATTGAAAATGATCTGAATATTTGTGTCCTGGAGTTTAGGATGTTCTTATATTATGGGAAACCCCAGGTTGTGCTTGGCTGCAGTTTCACAAAAAAGTTTATGGGTCTTTAGTTTTCATAGTCTACTGCTTGTTTGATTCATGTTTGAAATTACTTATATATGTGCATGCAGGATAATGAGTGCAGCACCTTATGATGCCAGCAAGAAATCTCCAGCACGCATAGCTCAAACGCAGCAGAATGAATATCTCCTAAAGCACGAGGATGGCAACTACCGTGAGGCATCATTACAAAAGCAACTGTAATCATGTCTTTGTTTGATTTCAAACTGTAGGTGCACACCTCAACCCCCTTCCTTTCTCCTTCCAATACTATTAATTGAGTCAGAACCTTTGCTTTTAAGTACCTTTTGCAGCCATGCAACTTCTGTTGAAGTTAGGGAATCAATACCAGATGAAGAGATTATGAAGTCTCTCTATATGCCGTTTTGGAATCTTGGTTTTTCTGTCTTTTGCCTTTTCGAGTAGGAACATCAGTAAATGTTGGGAAATTTTTTAATGTTGAAAAGCCTTCATAAACCAAAAGAAATATTTCCCAAAGAATTGATAAAAATTGGAAATTTGTAATAATCAATTGTTTTTGTCATGTCTTTAGTTCCTTGATTTTTTGTAGTGAATAGAGGTTGAGTTCCTTTCAATTATGTTATCTAATCACGTTTGGAATCCAGAAGAAGTATGATTGCGATGGGAACATGTGTTCACATGCTTAATTCAAATGCTTTCAAGTCCAACGTCAATTTCCGCTCCACCTTTTCGATGTGGACTCCGGATGCAAGAATAAAATTCGATTTAGAAAAAAGAAATAATAAATATCTTTTCCTCTTGCGTGAGATGAGAGAAAATTAAGGATATGGATGTTTTACAGGGGCCCTTGTCTTGCAAAAATAGAATATGAATATATAATTGAAGATAATATTGAATATAGTTTGGTTGGCTCTCATTTAGGATAAGCTGCGTCAGTATAAGATTCCAAGAACCACACGTTTCTCGCGCATAATTCACAAAAATTGTAGTTTCTGCCTGTCCTTTCCTTTTTGGGGTAAATTTGAATGTTTTTTTTCTGTGAGTTTGTTCAAGCAAAACGTTTTACGTTAGAAAACGTTTATGCCTATTATTCTATATTTATTAATCTCAGCATAAGTAATTATTCGTATTTTTAAGAAATAATTAAATTTAGAAGATTTATCTATATTTCCTCTTGTATCTTTAGTAGTATTTCTATTTATTAATTATGTATGATTTTTACGTCCATATTTTCTCATTTTTATATATCCATTTCCGCACATTTTAATTTGGAGTTAAAAATACAATGTTTTCTTATACTTTAACATTTTTTAAAATACCCAAAAAATATATTTTTTAACTAAATTTCTATAAAAAATTAATGTCAAAAAAATATGAGTAATAATAGTATACATAAGCAAATAAAAAATTATTGATATAGCTAATTATCTCATTAATAAAAAAGATTGGTTGTAAGTATTTGATAAAAAGTTGTACATAGGAAATAAAATCATTTGAATCGTATTTTACAAAGACCACAAGTCGGATAATTTAAATTGAGTTGAGATGAATCAAACACGTCAATAGCTTTTATTGATTACGTGAGTTTCTGCTAATTATATGTGTATTGTTATTAATTATTTTAACAAAATATCATAAAAGGGATTTTTTTTAGTAAAAATTTTAAAATTATAAAAATTTTCAATAATTTTAAATTTATATTTGTTTAGGAAATATTAAATTACAAACAAGGTCCATGTAGTTAACCCCCTTTAGCTTGCACTTATAGGAAGTTGTATATTGTTCTGCTTCTGCATTGATTGAATTGGTTGGTTTAGTAACCTCAATATCCTTTAAATGGACAAGAAAAGGTTGGCTTTTAAGGATTGTATCGTATGGTTAGCAGGAGGTCACCATCATCAAACATGTTTTCAATTAGTGCCACACATCAATTCCCACCTCCCAATCACATTTGTCAAAACCACGACCAACCAGGAAACGCCTTGGTTTCTCAGTCCTCACTATGTCCCATGTCTGCCTTTCATTTTCAAACTTGTTATAGATTCTAAATGTGACTACCACACTTATTCAATATGTTAATCACTCCCAGTTGGCTGTCTCCAATAAGACCATGAAAGACAGGAGAACCAATTGTAAACTTTATCTAATGGCCACATTCTGATGCCTTGTAGTTATAAAAAATAAAAAAATGTAGATCATATACAAAAATCTTCCTGAAGAGTTTATCAATACTAAAATCTTGAGAGCGAGCCTTTTAAGGATTAGTCCAACTTTAGATAATTCAAAGACTATCTTACCACTTAATTAAATTTTGACACATGAAAAGTTTGAGATTTGTATATCTAAGTTCTAACCCAATTATAAGTTGTTTTTGTTGCATCGCAAAAGCTGATAATTTATGTCCGCTTTGGGATGTAGTTTGTTACTTTGCCTTGAGTTGAAATGTCGCTTTGGAGTAGGAGAGTGAGATGCAACCATTGTAGAAAGGTTATTAAGTAGGTTGGACCTAACATGGTTAATCTAGTTAGTAAGGAAATGAACTCATTTCCTTCTGAATTACAGTGTGATTTTCTAATCAACTAATTCTTGATACCTGTAAAAAGTATTTGCTAAAATTATGAATACATCACGTCAAAATAAAGACATGCTCTCAAGATCATCCAGAGAGAAATGCAAAGCCTGATAATGCCCATTATGAAAGTGCAAAACAACTGTGTAGATGGGAATTTTGGAAGAAGCTTATCACAGAATCTCTTAACTGGGTGTATTGCTTAATTATTTTTGTATTTCAATAAGGTGGAAGTTTGTAAACTTAAAATCCCTCTCTAAGTTTATTCCCATCTTTCCCCTTTCTTATTCTTCTTCCTAGACCTCTACAAATTTAAGGCGTACTACTTATTTCTTAATTCTTGTCTTCTATTTTCACCAATACTTTAAACTGGAGATACATTTTCCAAATCTGTTTTTGTTTTCCCTTTTTAAGGAGTTCTTAATCTTCATGTATGAAGTTTATTGTATTCTTTTTAGAAGGTAAAACATTTTTATAAATTCTATATAGTGATATTTCTATTAAAAGTTTTGTAATCTCTCTGAAGACATAAAATTAATATAATTGTAGGTCAAATTGAAATAATAGACTGAAAAAGGGAACATGTTTTTTGAATTTATAATATTTTAATAAACAACAAAGAAGCAATTATATTATTCAACAACAATAACACCCAATAGAAATCTCACTGAGATGCAGGATTTGGAGAGTTCCAATAATACTATCTATCACAAGAAAATTGACTAGAAAGAAAAATATTTCGTACTTTTACAAGTACTTCTTCCACAATCTCAATAGGGTACATAATGAAATGATTCATTCGCTGCTATGACATGTTCTTCGGTTTAAGTTCACCAATTCATAACTTCTTAAAAGTTGATAAAGGTATTAAATTTATATAGCACCTAAATCATATAAACATTTAAGAACTTTAAAATTATCAAATTTTCAAGGAATGGCGAAACTCTACTTTAGAGGTAACTTATTGTCTATAATGACATTGTACTCCTCCGCCAAAGACACTGTAGAATACTCATCTAACTTTTTTTTTTATTGAATATGATTCCCTTCAAAAAATTCACATGATGGTATTTGGGCTAATACTTCAACGAATGGCAAGTTGATATTCAATTTCTTAAAGGCATTCAAAATTTTGTTAAATTTATCTTTGTTTGTCATTATCTTAAGCCTTTAAGGGGTGGAATAAAGCTTCACATAAGTGGGCTTCTGTCTATGACTAGCATATGTTAAGGATGGAACTAGTTTCAATTTTATTCTATTCCCATTACTCATGTTTTCTAGATCAACACTAGCACTAGATGTTGGTGGGAGCAACACCAATATCATTTTGTGTCCCCTGTTCTTGAGCTACTCTGTAGCTTCTTCTAACTCCATAACTTAATCTTCTTTTGCAATATCATAGTCAAATATTTTTCCACTTCTTAGGGTGACATCAATATTAAAACAAGCCAAGATTAAAAGCAATAGTAAAACTAGCTCCCAGAATGAATCTACTTTGGTCAATCACAATTCTAACATTAAAATGAACCAATGAAATAATCAAAACACATATAATTAATTAAATAAATCTTTACAAGCTACATTTCTAACTCTAAGTAAAGTTATTGGCCACTAAATATATTGAAAACTAAACACACCAACATCAATCTTAACATTAAAAATAAGTGTAAAAGAAAGAAAAATAGAATATGTCACTAGCTTCTTCAATCCTTGCTCCCAAATCTTCTTCTAAGTTAAAGAAAGAACTGAAAATTTTTAATTGAAGATGGCTACCACTTGTTATAACTGCCTTAGAAGTCTTTTAATACAATTATTTATAGATAAGGTTATATTAGTATATTCCTAGATTGTTTAAACTTGAAGAATCACAATCTTTTTCTTTCCCTCATTCGACCACTAGTGTTTGACACCTTTTATAATCGATGCATTTCTTTTTCTAGTTCTCTCTTATATAACTCAAAAGACATTCAGCAATGGTCTTGGACCAACTTCAATGTTGTTCTTGTACTGTATCTCATTTTCTAAGCCCTGGAAAAAGATAGGCACACCTGTTTTGCTTCATTCCTCTAACTTTTTCACTTTTCAACATCTCTTTTCAACATCTTTAAGTTAGAATTTGCTCTTGAAGTGTTCTACAAATTTTTTTTATTAGATTAGCTTTTATGACTCTAAAATCAGTTCAAATGGAAAAATATAGAGAAAGTTGCACTAAATCTTGTGTTTATTTTGCAAATTCTTCACCTATAATACAATGAAATAAATATAGAAAACATAATAAAAATCCATATATGTCATCTAAATGCCAAATATCAAGTAAATTAATCCCTAACAATATGTAGAATATTAACCTATCAAATTGCAACATCCCACTGCCACAAGGTACATACCCAAAAATTTAAGAATATTCTGGTACATATCCTATAATAATGACATGTTAGGGCAAAAACAAATTCAACTTACACATGGTATCATCTAACATAATCAGAAGTCATCAAAATTTAAAACCATTCATTGCATTCATTCACAAAGTCTACACTGTTTCCATTAGACGAATATTTACAAAACCTCATACAAGTTCTAGCAAAAACTACAAAATAAAAGCTATAACTCTCTGACGTCAGCTGACAGATCTCTGAGCCATAATTTAGTCCAAAATGTTCTTCTAATCCAGAACAAACACTAAGTCTCCTGTCTCGTACCTGAAAAACCACGTTGTAATTTTTTTATGAGTTTTACGAACTCAATGAGTGAACCATCATCGATGATTTCACCGGATTCACATACACAAATCACATATTTCACAATTATTCAGATAGAACATGAGTATTTCAAATACTCACACTATCATGGCACATCATTTAATCAATGCGAATTCGATCATATATAAACACATACAGATGCATATGAGACTCCACATTCATTATTAATGTTGTGACCGAGTGCCTGTCACATATACAAATACTGGTCTATTATGTTCAGTTAGAAACATATATCACAGAGCATAGCTCTACGCGCCAAATCATATATCACGGAGCAAAACTCTACGTGCAACGCTTGATACTGGCCACTCTGGTCACAACGTCTTTATCTGAGCATGCATTTTATGAAATGCATCAATTCAAAATTTACCACTTATCACAATCATGTATAAAGCACAGTCAAAATTTCATAATCATCGGACCCAAGTCCGACATTTAACTTTCGTTGAGAATTCACATAGCATAATACAACAGAATTATCAAACAAATTAGAACACTTTAAGTCCGGAATTCAGAAACAATCACAACAGTTTAATAATTGGAAGCATAACAAATCAAATTAAATCAATCCTAGGAAATTCATCTAGGTTGACTCACAGTACGCTCCAAGAAGCTATTGCCTGGATGGTCCGGCAATGTCTGATTGGCGTCCGATGTGCTCCTCTAAAACATACACAACACATTCACAAATATCACATTTTTGTACAAATGTACAATTATTCTTTTATGCACGTCAATGTATAGGAAGTATGCACAATGCATGTTCAATGACAACTCCGAGTATCTTATTGTAATTTTCATCATCAAATTGATCAAATATCAAAGCCCTCATGAATATCATTTGGTGCTTATAATTTTGACCAAAATAAAACAATGTGAAATCAATTTCATAACCTAATTGACCACTTCAGATTTTCTATCCACATGATTTTGGGTTAACTTTGTATAATTAATCTAATAAGGTAAATGACAAAATTAGGCAAAACTTTCTTCTAGAAAGTTGTTCTTCAGTGTCTTAAGATTCTAATGACTCCAATATCAGCTACTTTGATTCAGTATTCAATGATTTATGCTCAAAATACCATAGACTGTGCACATTTGAATTTTTAGCTAGTACATGATCATACCCTCTAATTGTACAACTCATATCTTTCAGATAAGACATACAAAAATTACAAAATTTATACCAATTTAAAGCTAATAGAATAATATACAACTTTGGTGAAGACAACTCAGCATAATTCTGCCCATATCAATACAGTTTATTCAATAATCATAGGATATGATTTCTATCCCTGGTAGTGCTACAGCCTAAGTTAAAACTCAGTTCCATGCCAATTTTGAAAATCATAGAAACAGAATTAAAATTCTACTTCTTCATGAAAGTTGTACAAATATGTCTCTAGTTTAATAAGAATCAAAAATAAACTCATTCAGAAACCTACAGCTCAAGTTATAATTAGAAAACCGAAGTATGATCATGAAAATTTCCAGTTCATAATATTCCAGCAGACTTTCACACTTTCATCCTATCAATCACTTTCAAAACAATTCAGATAACTCTAAATTTTTATGTAGAGAAAGTAAAATGTCTTAGAAATCCATTGGTCTAAGTTTCAAGTTATTTGGAGTTCGGATGAAAAAGTTATAGGCAAAAGAGTGAGGGCTGTTTCAATGAAAAACTCTTTTTTTTAACCACACAAATAACCCATCACATTTTCTCTCTCTAGCATGCCAACTTTATCTTCTTCACAAAACGCATATCACCGAACTACACTTCTCTTCTTCTTTCTTTCTTTTCTTTTTTGTTTTTGCCTTCCTATACATCCTAACTAATATCTGCTGCATAACTATTTTTTTTCCTACTTCCATCTCAAAAGAACCCATCACAAATAACTCAAAATTTTAAAGTTTTATACATATATGGCAAAAATGGTACTGTTCACGCAAGCAAAAGCCACATTTTTGCATTTTTCTTCCATCTTCATCTGTTGCATTCTTTCTTTTTTTTGTCATTTAAAACCGTCTTAAAACACAACACTACACTACTCTTATGTCCTTTTTAACTCTAGCCGCATTTAAACCCATCACCTAAACATTAACGCATATATACAAAAAAAAAAAACAGAGCATGTCATATTTACTGCAACATTACTGCATTTATATATTTCTGCACATCCTTTAATTTTCTCATTCTTATATTATGCAACTCATATGTAAGTCATCTATACCACTTTCTTCTCAGTTCAACGCAACAAAAATTAATCAAAATCAAAGATTCACATCCAAAACCGAAACCAACATATTCATACATGTTTCCATTTTTCTGCATCTTTACAACTTTCAACATTCCAATATCTACACTTTCACTTCATTAAACCCCTTTTTATACCACAACCTTCCCTAATCCCCGTTTCTTATCATCAAACTCATTTAAATTCATGTTCATACATTTTCAAAAACATTCACATACATCAACAAGAAAAACAGAGCATGAACACCGTGAACATCCAACCATTATTTTCTTTAACTATAAGTATTTCACTAATCTCCATTTAACTCAAAATATCACAATCTCAATACACTTTTTGCTCATTCCTTAAATTCATAAATTATTCATCTACTCCATACATCACATTGATTCACTGAAACTATACTGCTCATACTTCGTATGCATTCATATATAAACATTATGAATTACTTACTTGATTCAGCAAAGTCTTTGGGCAGTGATAGTGTGAATCACAACTATTGTTTCAGTGTTATATCACGAAGAGGGTTTGGTGAGCAAAGCTCTCGGTGGTGAAAAAGACAAAATGAAGAATAAACTCTAGAGACAAGTTTCCTTCCTAACTAAGTGTTTTACTATATCACCGGTAGATGTCACATATGCATATAGGCTATTTTCCTTCCTAACTATGTGTTTTACTATATCACCGGCAGATGTCACACATGCATATAGTCTATTTTTCATCAACTTAATCAGGCCATATGTCTCTTAATTATTGGTCCACATGTCACACATTAATTGGTTCAATTGTCATTTACTTACTAGTCGAAATGTACCTTAAAATTTTCGAAAATTTCTAAAATCCACCAAAAATTCTGAAATAATAACTATTATCACCAAATAAATTTTCAACTCAAAATAATTCACCCAAAATTTCAAAATACCCGAAATATACAAAAATTGCCAAATCAAATTTAATATACTCCAATTTAATCCACAATTTTCATTTATAAACCAATTTACCCGGAAATGCCAATGAATGGATGTACAATCATATGAATGTGCAAAAATAAATGTGTTATGTCACAATTAACTTATGCATGACGTGCATTTTCCTAATTTCACAATACTTTCTCATAAATTACTATTCTAGCCTTAACATGGGTATCGTGATGTTACATCTGCAGTTGAGTTTTATGTATTGGTGTTGCTCTATCTCGATGGCATAATCACCAGTCACTTGAGCCACTGGTGAGGCACCCTCCATCGCCACGAACAATAGAGACAATGGTTAGATCGCCACTGGTCGAGGGACACAGTCACCTAAAAACTAGTGGCAAATTGCCACTAGCGAGGGGCGATAGTTACCCAGTTTAATAGGTGAAACAGACGAGGCAACGATGGAGACTATTCGACAGTAAGAAGTAGCGGTGGAAGATGAGGAAATGCAAGCGACGGTTAGAAGACAAGCAACGACTGTTAAAGAACCCATATTTCTAGAACACGTCAAGCTTATGGGGCGGTGGTTTAAAACTCGTCGGTTGGAAAATCATGGAAGTAGCACGTTCCATGGGTGGACAAATGTGGGGATGAAGCAGATGAAGCTTTCTCCATAAATGTGGAGACGTTTCTAGAGAAATTGCAAGAGAACGATGGGTGCATGCAAGACACGCGCCCGCTGTTCTCTAAAAACATATTGGTAAAGACATGACTGGTGCGCTTGGGGCACGTGTGCCACACAGTTCGCACCCCAATGCCACAGAGGCTCTGACGTGTGCTCTTCATGCACCAAACAGCCTCTCTTCCTTTGTTTATTTATTTTCACATCTTTAAAACCTTAATTTCTATATGAATTTTAAAAAAGTGTTTCGAATCCTTTTCAAAGGGTTATTTTTATTATGAACGCTTTGGAAGCTAGTTTAATTTTTTTAAGATGTTGAATTATTAAGTTAAATTAAATTAATCATCAAATCAATCCTAAAACTAAGATAATTATTTTTCTTAATTTGATTAAGACTAATATTTATATTGATTCTTAATTAATTTTAGAGAAGCAATTCTTAAAATTATAATTAAATGGTTTCAATTACATTGAAATTAATTAATTAGAAAAGTAGTTTCTAAAATTAGAATTGATTATTTTCAATTAGCTTGAAATTAATTAACTAGACTTCTTAAAATTAAGAAAAGTGTTTTCTTAAATAATTAAGAAAGTTATTTTTTTAATTAAATATATTTATTTCAATTTGATTGAGATAAATAATTAAATTCTTAATTTTATTGGTTTAATAAAATTATTATTTTATTTATTTAGAAATTGTTTCTTTATTTATAAATAATAATTTTCTTGATTTATTAGAAAGGATATTATCTTGATTAAATTTTGAAAAGTGTTTTCATTTATTTATCAAGAAAGGGAGCTTTCTTTAATATTTTTGAAAATAATTTTCTAATTTATTAAAGAAATTTTTTCTAATTTATTAAGAAATCAATCTCTAAATAAATAATAAAAAGGACTTTCTTAATTAAATTTAAAAGTATTTTATTTAATTTTGAAAGTATTTTCCTTTTAATTTTATAAAATAGTTTTCTAATTAAGGAAAAATAATTTTTAATTAGGTTAGAAATAGTTTTCTAATTGGATTAAAATGTGTTATATAATTTTGAAAAGAAAGTCTTTCTAAATTATAATACATAAGAAGAATAATTTATTGAAAATTGTATTTCTAATTTATCTTGACTCCTTTAAAAAAATTTAATTGAAAATTGGATTTGAAATTTGTTTTTAAAATCAAATTAAATTTTTATTTTGAATAGGAATTTAATATATTTAGGAATTGTTATGCCCCAAAAGTTCTAAAAAGACCTAGGCTATCCTATTCGCAAGTATACGAGATAGTTGTAGTTGAATACCCAAGGTCTTCTTCCACGGAGGTAAAATTGGTCAACTTAAATTAAGTTTCAATTAAAAATAAAAATAAAAACAATGCATTCCTAGATATTCTATCCCGATTGTTGAGTGAAAGCTTTTAAGGAATTGCGAAATTAAATTGAAAAGTAGACATAATCAATTGGAGCAAAGACAAATAGAATAATCGAAGTGGAAAAACTCTTGAGAATTAATTTCACAAATTTAATCTCCTATGCATGATCAAGGGAAAATTATTGGATTATTGTCTTACTAAAATTAGTAGTTAGGTTCTAAATCGATTCGAATAATGAACTAGTCTAACTTTCGTATTCAACAAGTTATTATCTAAATTAATTATATAGACTCAACTACTAATTACCACTTAAGTTAATATATTTCTAATTCTTAACCTAAGTTTCCATAGTTTCTCAATCCGTATTAAACTTCATCCCTCGAATCTTCATTTAACACTAAAATGATGCAAAGTTTGGTCATTCTATTACATCCATTAAGTTTAGAAACCACAGCAATAAATAAGACAACAGATCTGTAACCCAATCATGCATATTCAACTAAATAGCTACATTTGTAACATCCCGTTTTTATACTAAGGGTGAGAACCCTAGATTTCTGTAAATGAGAATAGCAATGAGATATTAGAAAAAAATGCATTTCATACTCATGCATAATATTAGCATACACACACGTGAATTTGATTGTTTACACACATTACAATGATTATTTATGCACTCATTTGACATATTTTGGGGTATAAATGATTTTTATTAAAGTGATTAAAATGTGAATAGTGAATGAAATGTCTTGAAAATTGATTTGGTGAGTAAAATTGTTGACTTAGAAATCTTTGTGAAAATTTGGGAAAATTCTGATATTTATGAGTAATTTTGGACTAGAAAAAATGTCAATTAGCAAAATAATTGATAAATGGTAGTAGAAATAAATGTCAAACGGCAGTAGAAATTATTGATAAGAGACATTACGATTTAATGGCAACTGTCAAAGAAAATCGGGAGATAATTGAATTAGAAATGGGGAAACAAATGGACTAGTAGTTAAAAGAACCAAATGGAGACTATAAGCAAGTGACAGGTGGCAAGTGATAAGTGCCACTTGCCTTGCCACTTACTTTAACTCACGATGGTTAGGTTGAAAAACCATCTTTTACTTGTCTTTCATTTCAATCCATGCTCTCATCTTCTTTGTTGCTTTCTTCATTTTCTTCTCCATCTATGACACTCTCTTCTCACCACTCCACATTAACCTTAACTACCATCTTCCATCACTACCTACTTTAAAGTCCTTGTATCTCTCTTTCTTGATGAAATCTAACCTACTCCACCCTCCATGATGATGATCGTGTATCATAAGGAATTAGGGTTTCTTGGAGATTCTTGAAGAAGCTTTAGGTAAATCAAGTAAGTAACATATTAATCTTCATGGCTTTGTTAAATGAAGCATATTTGATGATAGTTTAAGAGGAGGAATGATCATGAAAAAGATGTTGAAAATATATGTGTAA
>JANZXP010000194.1:7451823-7501208 GCA_027576715.1 Erythroxylum flavicans
ATAGACCTCTGAGCTATAACTTAGTCCAAAACATTCTACTAATCTAGAATAAATACTCAGTCTCCTGTCTCGTACTTGAAAAATCACGTTGCAATTTTTATGAGTTTTGTGAACTCTATGAGTGAACCATCATTGATGATTTCACCGGATTCACATACACAAATCACATATTTCACAGTTATTCATACAGAACATGAATATTTCAAATACTCATACTGTTATGGCACATCATTTAATCAATGCGAATTAGATCATATATAAACACATACAAATGCATATGAGACTCCACATTTGTTATTAATGTTGTGACCGAATGCCTGTCACATATACAAATACTGGCCCATTAAGCTAAGTCAGAAACATATATTACGGGTCATAGCTCTACGTGCCAAATCATATATCACGGAGCAAAGCTCTACGTGCAAGCGCCTGATACTGGCCACTTTGGTCACAATGTCTTTATCTGAGCATACATTTTATGAAATGCATCAATTCAGAATTTACCACTTATCATAATCATGTATAAACCACAGTAAAATTTTCATAATCATTGGACCCAAGTCCTGCATTCAACTTTCGTTGAGAATTCATATAGCATAATACAACCAGAATTATTAAACAAATCAGAACACTTCCAATACAGTCCTAAATATATACTCCTCGGACTTTAAATCTGAAATTCAGAAATAAGCATAATAGTTCAATAATTGGAAGCTTAACAAATCAAATTAAATCAATCCTAGGAAATTCATCTAGGTTAACTCACAGTACGTTCCAAGAAGCTATTGCCTGGATGGTCCGGCAATATCCGATTGGCGTCCAATGTGCTCCTCTAAAATATACACAACACATTTACAATATATCACATTTTTGCACTAATGTAAGTAGTCCATTATGCGCATGTACTTATATAATATGCACAATGCATGTTCAATGACAATTCCGGAGTACTTTATTGTGATCCTTATCAACAATTCATTCAGATATCAAAGTCCTCATTAATACCTTGTGTGTTTCTAATTGGACCAAAACAAAACAATGTCAAAACAATTTTATAATTTCATTGACCACTTCAGATTTTTCTTCTAATACACATACAGGTCAATTTGCATGCTAAATCTGATAAAGTAAATGGAAAAATTAGGCAACACTTTCTTCTGAAAAAATTGTTCAACCATGTCTTAAGTTTCTAATGACTCCAAGATCATCTAATTTGATTCAGTATACTATAAGTTATGCCCAAAATACCGCAGATTGTGTATATTTGAACATTTGGCTAGTACATGATCATACCCTCAAATTGTACAACTCGTATCTTTCAGCTCAGATATCTAAAAATTACAAACTTTATACCAATGTAAATCCAAGAGAATAAGCTACAACTTTGGTGAAGACACCTTAATCTAAATCGGCCTACATCAATACAGTTTATTCAATAGCCACAAGATATGATTTTTGTCCCTGGTAATGCTACAGCTTACTCTAAGATTCAGCTTCATGCCAAATTTGAAAGTATTAGAGACAGAATCAAAATTCAACTTCTTTAAGAAAGTTGTATAATTATTTCTCTAATCTAATATGAACTAAGAATCAACTTATTTAGAAATCTACAGATCAATTTATATTCAGAATACCGAAGCATGTTCGGGAAAATTTTCCAATTCATAACATTCCAGCAGACTTCCACACTTTCATCCTATCAATCACTTTCAATTTAATTCAGATAGCTCTAAATCTTTATGGAGAGAAAGAAAAATGTCTTAAGAATATATTGATCTAAGTTTCAAGTCATTTGGGATTTGGATGAAAAAGTTATAGCCAAAAGACTTAGGGTTGTTCAATGAAAAACTCCAGTTCATAACCCATACATTTAACTACCACCTTTCTCTCTCTTTAGCATGCAAATCTTCATCTTCTTCACCAAACTCAGTGTTTTCTTCTCCTTCCTTTTCTAACTTAATCACTTCTAAATCGTCTATTAAGCTTGTATACACTCACTATAACTTCCAAACAATTCAGAAACAATCCTAAACTTCAGACATCACAAATTCAAAAATCCACATTTTCATTCTCTCTCTACTGTCATTTTTCAAATGTTTTTTTTACCCATTAATTCAAATGATCACTCAAAATCATTCTAACTTGTCTGTAGCTCATCAACACCCTCAGGTCAAAACTCCAGAATTCACATTTAACATATAAATTCATTTCTACTGATTCATAACATATCAAAATATACTAACACCAAAAACAGGGTGTTTTCGAGTAAACTCAAATGCTAGCACCTTTCATTTTTTTTTCTAACTTATTCATTTCCAGCAAAACCTTATTTCAATCATCAATTTTACATTCATAAAAGGGTTCACTTATCACCATATCACTTAAGCTTGTTCCCATAAATCTAAACTCATTTTCAGACATTTTCATACATAAACAGTAATTATTACCCACGTACGTGATTTTTCAAACAACAACAAAACATACATACTTCTTCATCACCTTACATAAATTGCTATACTGGCAAATCCAGAATCTATTCAACACAATGAGCAACAATTCCCAATTATCACGTCAGTCATCTAAGTTATTCAACACTGAAACCAAGCATTTACACATGTACAGTAGAATGACAGAATATAAGTCATCATTTTTTTCCTAGCATTTTGCACTCTTCTTAAGCACAACTTAATTGATTCTTTTAGCTCCAACTCTCCTCGACAATATCTTTTAACTTCTGATTCTGCAAACATGCAAACACAATATATATCCATATTCAATTTTCTCATTCAAACAGAACAGAACATATGTATGACTCAATTTCCAAATCCATGCATGCATGTATATATTTACACCAGAAACTAAACATCAGCAGAGACTACTTACTGGATTCAGCTATAAAATCTAGAGAGTAACTCATCAACCCATAGGCACATTCAATAGCTATTCACTGATGAAAAACAATGAAGAGGATTCAGTGAAGAACTGAAGCTTCAGTAACCTCTTCCTAGCCAAAACATAATACTACGTGGGTTCTTTGCATGCTTTACACTTGTCACTATTCACATGTACCACTTGTCACATAACTATGCTGCCACATGTCACTCAAGGATTGGTCCAAATGTTAATATTTTTTTTCCAAAATTTACCAAAAATTTTAAAATATCCGAAATACACCAAAATGACCAAAACATAATTTAATCACATTTAACAACTCAATTGTACCCGAAAAATGTCAATGAGTGCATGTACAATCATATTAATGTGCAAAAATGTGCAAGTCACAAATAACTTATGCATGAGGTGCATTTTTTCTAATTTCACAGAAATTTCTCATAATTATTTATTCTAGCTTTAACATGGGTAACGAGATGTTACACAAATATCATAAATTAGAAGTTGACAATAAGGACATAGCCAACCGAGACGGGAGTTCTGATTATGGAAGGAAGAAGCCTATACATCAATTGACATGGATTACAAAGTTCAATTCAAGTAAGGGATGATATTTGATTTAGTGACTACGTTTAAAAAGGTATAAAAGAACCATTACATACAAAATGGTTATAACTTTGTTTAATAAAAAGACAAGTTGAGGGTTTTTAGCAATGTTTTAAAACCTAGATTGGGAGTTAAACTATTGAGATAAGAGGTTTAAGGTTTAAAAGGGTAAACTAGTATTAGACCATCATAAAACTGGCTAAAGATTAAATACAATTAAAGAATTTGAAATATAATTGAAAGAGATTATCCTTACCCATTGACTAATTTTAAGTTTAATTTAAAAAAGATTGTTAAATGAAATTAATTGATTTATTTAGGTTTACAAGAACCTATTAATTAATAAAATTGACCAATTAATTAATAAATTGATCAATTTTTAACAATAAGAGATATTAAAGTAAATCGAACTAGAAAGTTAAAAATTGATAAACTGAAAAGTTAGACTGTTTAAGATTTTTACGATTGAACCGACTGAAATGGTTAAGTTTTTAAATCATTGTTTTTTAGAGAGTGCGTGAAGGTATGTGGGTGGAGAAATCATGCTAATCCTACTCAAAATAGATAAGGTTTTTAAATTAAAACATTCAAAGATAAGCAAAACTATGGTAGAATATTTAATAGGAAGAACCTTGAATACAAATATATTATAAAGAAGTAAGTAAAACATTTTAGAGATAGACATCTCTAATTTAAAAGTAGTTTTAAGGGATCATCAAGAGCCTTTTATATATTGAAGCATATAGAGACAAGAGATATGCTTCACATTTAGTGCTTAGAGATGGAGTACAATATGAAAATTTAGATTTCTTTGCTATTATAGAACACAATAAAGGTATTTCACTATATATTAAAGCTTTTAAAGAAATTTTTTTATTCTTACTATATTTGTTTAGAGTAAATGAAGCCTAGTTTGCCAATGCTTATAAGCCTATAATTTGCAGCAGTGAGTATTGTTTGGAGGTATAATACGATGGACAATTATTGACAACAATATGTGGATACCCAAATGAAAATGTGTACTCACTATTATAGACATTAGTGAGGGTGAAAAATAAGGAGATATGAAAGTGGTTTCCTGATAGCCTACTAGATGATCTTGGTAAGAGGAACTCATAGGTTTTCATAAGTGACATACTAAAGATAACATTGATATCCTTATTTATATTTTTAATAATTAATTTTAGCATTTTAGTAAACTTATTTTATCTTGTAAATTCTAAACAAGCTCTTGAATAACTTTTCAAGAATGAGTTTGAAAAATATGATCATCAGTGTTGTTTTAGGTATTTATAGGCAAACTTACAAAGGAAATATAAGGTGTCTAATGACATTTAAGATCATATGTGGAATGTTATTTTTGATTATACAGCATAAGAGTCTGAAAGAAAGATGGACAAGATGAAGAGTATACATAAGGAAGCATATGAATGGATGGATAAAGTTTCTAATAAAAGGTGTTGTAGGCATGCCTTTGATAGAAGATGCAAAAATGATTTTTTGTTAAACAATAAAGCAGAATGTTACAATGTATATATGAGCAATTCCAGGGAGTTCTAACTTATTTGGAAGTCATTCAAAGGGAAATAATGAGGAGATTCCACCAAAAAAGGAAGGAATGGATGCTTAAAAAAAAAGGCACATGTCCAAACATTTTGAAGAAGCTAGAGATAAAAGAGATGCAACCAATTACTTAGCTTATATTTTAGGTGATGATAAGTTTGAGATTAAGTGCTACTATATGGATGATCATAGAACATAAGAGTGCACTTGTGGTAAATAGGAGATGATTGATATCCTATCTAGTCATTCAATTTTAGTATTTATTTTAGAGAGGAGATCTAGAATAATATGTTTATGACTACTATTCCAAGAATGCATACTTGAAATGCTATTAAAAATCTATTAATCTAGTTCTAAGTGAACAATTTTGACCAGGATATAGAGAAAAGCATAAGCATTTTATAAATATACTAATAGATAAGAAGAGAATATGAAGGCTGAAAAAGAAGAGAATCAAAGAACGTCGTGAGGAGAAGAAAAGCAGTATGTTAATCATAAGTAGAGGCAATATCACTTGCAATAAGTAAAAAAAAAAAAGACACAGTTCAAGAACATGCATCATGAGTAGATCACAAGAGTTTAATGTCATCTCAAAATCAACCTTCACAGATAAGCCTAGCAAAACTTGCATAGCTCGACCCAAGTTGACTGGGCTTTAGGCTAAGCTCAAGCTTTTTTTCTTAAAATTTTGGGCTTCGAACTAGTTCAAACTTAAGCTATTAAGCTCAGTTTGAAGCCCAAAATCATAAGTGAAACGAAATCATTTTGAGTAAAATGATATTTTTAATTTTTAAAAATTTAAAGATATATTTAATCTTCGAGCCACCCAAACTTGATTGGGCTCAAGCTTAAACTTGGGTGAGTCTAAGCCTAAACTGACCTATTGCTACTTTTCATAAATGATAATCTTTCTTATATATATCATTGTAAACTTTCATGGATGTTTATAAAACCTATAACATATTATTCATTCATGTAGGGACATTTTTCATCTTTAAAAAATGTACTTTTTTTAATATAATGAGAGCTAAAGGAAAGCAACCTACTAACACAAGCAGGATTCAAATAACTAAGACTAGTTCTTATGATAAAGCATTGGGATATCTGTAGAATTATACATAACAGAGAGGAGGACTAGCTAAGAAAACTAGATACAAAGTTGATTCAAGAACATTTGGACCTAGTAACAAACCACCTAATTGGTTGTCTTGATTTTTGCATTATGCTTTATGTTTATTTATTGATCACATATAGACAATAATTATAAATATGAGAACATTATTTTTGAAATAAGAAGTGATTGATGTCCTATATAGTCATTCAATTTCAACATTTATTTTAGAGAGGAGATCTAAAAGAACATGTTTATGATTATTAGTTTAAGGACTCATACTTAAAATGCTACTAAAAATTTATTAATCTAGTTCTCGGTGAACAATTTTGACCAATACTTGAGATCAACATAGGCATTTTATAAATTTGATAGTATATAAGAAGAGAATATAAAGGCCAAAAAAATAGAATTAGAGAACCTAGTGAGGAGAAAAAAAGGCATTATGTTAATTATAACTGGGGGTAATATCACTTGTAGTAAATACAAAACAATTAGACACAATTCAAGAACATGCACCATCCTAGATCGTGAGAGTTAATGTTATCTCATAGTCAACCTTATCAAATGATAAGCTTCCTTATAAATAACACTATAAACTTATAGTAACATATGATTAATTTTCATATAGGGAAAATTTTCATGTTAAGAAATTATAGTTAACATTATGAGAGACAAAGGAAACCAACCTATTATCATAACTAGAAGTCAAAAAAATAAGACTACTTCTCATGACAAAGCATTAGGATATCTACAAGAATTAGATATAATAAAGAGGAGTAGCTAAGAAAACTAGAAGCAAAGCTGAGTGACGAACATTTGGACTTTGTGGTAAAACATCCAATTGGTTGTACTAATTTTTACATTAGTTTTATGTCTTTGTGTTGACCCTATATGGACAGTAATTGTAAATGTGAGAACCTTATTTTTTTTTCCTAAATTGTTATATAGTCTAAATTGTTATAAATGATCCCTTTTTGTTACATAAAATGTAAATGAGTATACTTTATTTGGACAATATACAGATGGTTCTTTTTTTACATTTTATTTTATATAATTAAGAACTTTGTTTTTTATTCATCGATCATGGTTAATGAGACCTTTATGAACCCTTTTAAAACTATTTACCATTATTAGCAATTATATTGATATTGGATTAATAAGCAAGTTAATCATTCACAAACACACCGTACATGCTTTAAACTCATTCAACTAATATATCTTGAAAGAGATTAAAACATGTGTATCAACCAATCTTATCAAAAATTCAATTACACATAATTTAAAATTTTAAGATAATGGTTAACCATACACTATATTGATCGACTAGTGTACCTTAAATGATATTTGCAAAGTTTTTTAATTTTTTCTTCATAAAATTTTAACTTAAGCACTTCTCAAAAATTTTTGTAAATAGTACCTTAAAGATCAAGAGTGTAGCAAGTAAGAGGTTCAACTAAAGTTGTAGTTAAATTTATAGACCTATTATACCTTAATCTTCTTTGATCTTAGTTTTTTTTTCTTTTACTTGAATGGATTTAAAGTTTCAAAAAATTTGATATACTATTTATAGTCTTTATAAAGACTACAATCATTATAGAAATAAAGCCCATAAACATTATCACAATTAAAATATCTTCAATCAGACTACCTGCTAATGTCCAATCCCTTTTGGTTTACCATATGGCAAAGGAAAATAGGAAAAGAAGAAGTTAGTCAGAGTTATAAAGAAATAGGCTCATCAAGGACCTATATTAATAAAAATATGGAAACAATTTTATACGCTTGTTGTTGTGTTTGTGAAGAATACATGAAAATTATTATTCTTACAGTTAACCATCAAAGATTATTTCATTGACCATCAAATTATTATTAATATACATATAAATAATGAGTTGTAAAATTAAAAATTAAAGCTTTCCAAAATCAAGAGCTTACATGACCCTATTGGATACTTTAAAGTAAGCCAACCAATGTCATATTGCATCACATCAAGATATGCTTAACTTCTTCTTAATCACATAAAAACTTAAAAAATAAAGGATGAATCAAAATGAAAAAGTTTTAAAGACATAAAGCCTTAAGACAAAACATAAGTGTTCTTCTTAGAACCAATTAACCCGTAATTACCAAACAAAATTATAATTATTTTCTAATAAAATAACAAAAGAACATAACTTGTGATAACCATAATAACAAAAAAATAAAGAAAACAATGAACTTAAAGGGGAAGATAAAGGACTCTTTAAGCACGTCGAATGCACCAGCAAATAAAAATACTTTACACAATTAAATTTATAGCAACAGTGAGTAAGGATTATATCCACAGGGAGTGTTCGTGTAGCTTTTGAAATGAAAGATTCGATGTTTAGGATATCAAGGGGGTTTTGGTTGGATGTAATTAAGAAAAAAAGTAAAATTAAACTAATAAAAGTAAATCAAATTAAGCAACAATAAAAGTAGAAAATTGATGAATGATTTTGGAATCCTGTTCTTGGTTGAATCTCAGCCTACACACAAATAAACATGTTTCATTGTCTGGTTGTTTTCACATCTCTCTTAGAAACTATTAATAGAGTAACAAATAAGTTCTGTTAACTCTGATTTTCCCTTAGGTCGTGTTTAATCAAAATAAGTTCTTTAATTAAATCTAGATATCGAACAACCTAGAACAAGCTCTCTAAATTTAATAGGACAGTCACATTACGAATAAGAAAAACAGATTAATTTAGGCAACAACCATACAAGCTCGGGTCATTTAACCTATGTTACATTATCCCCAATGATTCAACACTATTAGTTACCATAAATGAATCCAAAACACAATTATTACGTATTGTATTTAAGATTCTAACAATGGGTTTATATAAAAACAATCTAATAGAAGCATTCAGATCATCCTTACACAAATAACCAAATCAATAAGCAAAGAATAACAAAAACAACCCTTATAGAGAGAGAAAGAGATTTAACAATACATAATAAAGAGATGCTCAAATGTGATCCTCAACTTTGATTTCACCTTCGAACTGGAAGAAGGAAGATTAACCCTTTATATAACCTAATTAAGCAAGTGCTCTACATCCTTTCATGTTCCAAAAACAATTCACCCTTCTTTTGGCTGCTTAAATTTTGATTTATACTAAAAATTAGGTTACTGTGAAGATGCACGTTTGGATGCATGGATGTGCATCCAACCATGCAAACCAATAAAAATGTAGTATTACACGACTGTGCAAACCGAAAAGTTCCAATCACCAAGATGCATGGTCATGCGTCTTGCAGGTCATGTTGAAATGTTCATTTTCTTGCATTTTCTTGTCCCATCTTCACCCTAATCCATCTTCTTCTTATTCCACAAGAATAAATGAGTTTGAACATCAAGAGGATGACTTAAAGAATGTGCTTTTAACTCATTTTAGCTCTTGAATTTTCAAATTGTACCTAAAACAAATCATTAACCAAAATGAATTTCTTAAACATTTCATAATATTAATCACTAAGTGTTGTGGAGTAAATGTATAATCAATTAAGCACATATTAAGTTCCCCCACACTTAGTTTTTGATTGTCCTCAAGCAAAACAACAAAATCAAAGTCACAAACTAAAACATTTCCATAGTTTTCATATTTCCCAAGCCATAAGAAAAAAGGAATAACTTTCAAAATGATACCAATAGCTCAACATTTAATGACTCTACTCATGATCAATTAACAATCATTCTCTTCAAAAACTAAGCAATCTAGGGGTAGACTATGACAAAATATGTTTGAATAAGATAGATCTAAAGGTACACTCAAATACCATTCATAATTAAGACATTCCACGACTTTGCATCTCATTTCAGTTCTCCATCACTATGATTCATATGCATATCCTGAATCAAAGGACTTTTTAGGTTGTAATATGGGTAAAGGTTAAGGTGTGATGTATTTGGGTAATGTAGCACAAAAACCATCAAAACTAGTGAAGCAAGAAAAACACTCAATGTAACATCAAGTGCAAAAGCTAACATTCACTCAAAACTTGGTACTATCATCTATGATGAATGCAAAAATTATATTTCATAGCTCAAAGTCAAGCTCTCACACTACAACCCTCGTGAAGCATAAGAAATTAGAAGGAATTATTCATACAATCAATGACAAACAATACATTATAACCATACGCGGTGATCCTTCAAAACAACATCTGCATCATGTGGATCATACTCAAATTACACATTCCACACAACTTTAAGAGGATAAACTAATCATGAATAACTTTACAAAATGATTGCAATTCCTCCGTGATTCTTTTCTGTAAACATTTTGTTCTTTTTCATTTCTTTTGCTTTTTTCTCCGTCGGTCAATTTTATAAATTAGTACGATCCACTCTTACATTTTTATTTTAAAATAAAAGTGGATCCCATGTTTATATAATCTTGCTTTAGTTTCTGCCACCTTTCTTTCTCAGCATCCAACGGATGCAAACACCACCGGAGGAAGCAGCAGCGATAGAAGGAGAAGGGAAGCTTCCTTACCAGGAGGCGGCAGTGCTGTGGAGAGCTAATACTCATATGGACTCTCATTTTCCTTCTGCTCTTGTCAAATCACCTTCGCAGACTTTCTTCGACTGCCTTCAGACACTTCTTCTAGGTTCTTCCGTCATAATGACAATGACTCCCCAGGGACAAGATGGACCGTCCTGATTGTTGCTGTTGGATCTAATGAATATTGGAATTATAGGCACCAGGTGATTGTTTATTTCTCTCAGTTCAGTGTTGTTCCTTATATATACGACTTTAACTTGCTTCCTTTTTCTTTTTTACGCCTCTTGTTAGATTTCTGAGAAAGACATGCAGCTGTTCATGTCCGTAGGATAGAAGATTATTTTGAATAATAAAGTTTATGACTGTCTATTATATTGATCCTTTTCTCTATTAACTGATTGAAATTAGAAGTTAGAAAGACATGAAGATTTTATCCCTGTTATTGTGTTTTCTGTCATTGCACGTACGCTTTATGGTTGTTGCAATTATTGACTCCTACCGCGATTTGTTCCAAATGTTTCGTTAAACCTCCAAAATTCTTCTTCAAATTTCTTAGCATTTCGATTTGTCTAAATTCAACCACTATCAGCAATCATGTCGATATCTTTATTAATCACTAGTCGGCAGAGTTTTGTGGCCACTTGTTCTTTGGTCTGTATTATGGAATGGCAACTCTCTGATGCCAACAGATTCAATAATCGTAGAGCTAGGATCACTAAAAGGCCTCTTAGTTGTGATAACTCTTAACACTCCTTAAAGCCTTCAAGGATTAATGCAAAGAGTTTTAACTGAAATACCAGCTATACGATAGAGAAGATATAATACATACAAATAAGGAAAATCTAGAGGCAGTCTTTTAGATTTTACGCAAACAACATTAGTTGATTAAAAAACATATACTTGATGGTGAACGATTGCAACATGTCCAAATAAAGAGTCCGACTGAGATTGTGTGTTTGAAACAAAATGTGTTTTAGTTCAGGCATAAATTTCAGCTGAGAGAGTTCCAATGACTGGACAATTTCTTTCTCAATGATATCGTTTCGTCTTCCAACTGATATTTACTACTGACACTTCTTGTTTCGGGATGATGCTTGTCATGCTATCAGCTCTTGAAGAAAGGTGGATTGGAGGAAAACATCATTGTTTTCATGTATGATGATTTTGCTTTTAATGAAGAAAATCCTAGACCTGGAATCATGGTCAAAATGTCTACAAGGGAGTTCCTAAGGTCATTTTTTCATTGCACTTTAATTCTACAACCAGCAACTCTGTATTTATTGTGTGTATATGGCTCGCCAGTTCCGTATCACACGATCACATTACTGCTTTTCTTGTTACAGGACTATAACGGTGAAGTTGTCACTGTTGACAATTTTTTTGCTGTTATCCTAGGAAACGAATCAGCTCTTACTGGTGGTAATGGGAAAGTTGTGGATAGTGGAAAAGACGATCATATATTTATCTACCACATAGATCATGGAGGTCCTGGAGTGCTGGGTTTGTAAGCATAACTGAATAAACATTGCAAAACGTTAAAGCTTGTTTGCAACTCATGGTCTAAGGCCTTTTATTCTGAAAGAGTTAACTGTGTTCCATTTTTCACATGTATTCACTGCATGCTCACCCTTCCCAAGATCGGTAAAAATGATATTCGCTTTTTCAGTTGTCTACGTAAATCATATTTTCCCCTAGTAGCTAAACTCCAAAACTGTAGCCTTGCTCCTTACTGTGTAGAACAAGGATGTAGTTGGATAGCTATGAACTTAAATATTCTTTGACCTACAACTTAACTTACAAACAAGATATGAACTTAAATATTCTTTGACCTATACAACCTAAGTTTTTTTTTGAAAAGTTAAAAATTGTATTAATAATTGAGAGAAATACAGTATTAGTGAATCTTAAACGACGTCAGTTAGCTAAGGGAGAGTAGGTCATCCATCAATAAACAAAACGACGTTGTATATAACAGCGTTAAACGACTGCATTTTAGACCCAAACAAAACATTGTAGATATGTTCTTTTAGGGTAAAACCACTTTCCCCCTTCTATTTGCTTCTCCAGAAGATTCCAAATTAGGGTAGATGTTGCGAGTCTCTCCGCTCCTTTCTCTTCTACCACTTGGAATCAAGGTGAGAGTTTCTCCCTTGTGTTTGTTTATTTTTTCTTTTCCCTCTAGTTCTTGATCAGTGGCATCTCTGATTAGGGTTTAGAGTAAGTCCTTGTTGCTTCTTCTTCAGATGCTTCACGAATGTTGTGAGTGTCAGTATTTGCGATCGATCGAGGGAAAGATCAACCTCCTCCGGTAACCGCTGCCTTTTTGTCTTCTTTCTAAATGTGATCTTTCTGTATAAGAGCAAGTCTGAGTGTGTTTTTTCACTCTGATGTTGGTTCTTCTACCACTTGCCAAAGGCTCTTCCATGTAGCACTTGATGGAAACGACTACTCCCTTTTGGCATGACACTATTTCAGCTGAGTTTGAAAAGTTTATAGGTACACTCCTCCTCTTTCCTTTACATTTCACCTTTCTAGATTAGTAGTCGACTCTCTATGATAAGGCTAGATCAGGATAAAATGCCTCTGATCTGGTGGAACAGAGAATTTTCTCTCTGATTCCACCAATCAGGAATTTGAGAACCTCATATCTTGTGCATGTCTTGTGGTGAAATCTCCTGTTATTTCTCTCTCGCCAAATCTCCTTAATGGAGGAGGCGAAGGAGATAATATATATATTCTCTTTATATATAGGAGTATGGGTCAACTGCTGCAGCCACTTAATGGATTTTTTAAAAGTTGTGCCTGCATTAGGAATAAGGTTGAGTGCATTTATCCGCTCTCATATGAATTGTGAAAAGGGACATTCGAAGAAAAGGTGCTCCCTTAACTCTGGTTCTATCTCACATAGAACACAGTCTGTATTGATGGCTATGTAGTGAATTTAATATGAAGTACTGAATATGTTAAGCATCAAAAGCCATAGTAGGATAGAGTAGCTTGGTATAAGTGATTTGTGCCAGACAATAGGGTATATACAACTGTTTTATTGTAAAGTTCGTGAATCTGGAAGCATCTTTAAGGGTCTTCTTCCTGAAGGCTTGAATATATATGCAACTACAGCATCAAATAAGAGAGCAATTGAGGAACCTATTGTCTTGAAGAGTATCCTAGCCTTCCTCCTGAATATGAGACCTGTTTGGGTGACTTGTACAATATTGCTTGGATGGAGGACAGTTATGCACTTCAAATTTATCCATGTTGTTGCCGCTTCCTTCAATGACGCATCGTTTATTCAACCAGACTAAACCGTCGTTTTCATGGCCTAGGAGGAGAAGGGATGAGTTGTGAGTACTCCACCCTCCGATAGTACCATGGTCATGTTGCCGCCTCTTGGGAAGGAAGCTTCCCCTCTCCTTCTGTCGTTGTTGCTTCCTCCAATGTATTGGAGATGATTCAAAGTTAACTGATTGCAGTAAAATAATTTTTGACCGAGATTGCTGAACGTTGTTTCAGTTCTTGGTTTTACGGAGTTTGACTCCCAAGTTTGATCATGTAGTTGTAGCCATAGAGGAGTCTAAGGACTTGACCACATATTCATTTGATGAATTAATGGGATCTTTGCAATCTCATGAGTCAAGGTTGAGTAAACAAGAAGAGAAGAGTGAAGAAAAAGCCTTTCATTTGAAAAGGGACGTGTCCAACCAAAAAAATGAAAAGAAGGAGGCAGCTGGTAAAGGATGTGACAAAGGAGGATTTTTTGGGAGAGGTGGCCGTGGAAGAGGATGGGGACGAGGTGACGAGCAACAACACCAAATGAAGCAACAGGGAGGTAACAAAAGTGGCATTTAGTGCCACTACTATAAGAAGTTTGGGCCTATAAAAGCTAACTGCTAGCAAGGTGAAAAGCAAGGATAAGTAAGTTATGTTGAACATGAAGAGGAGGAGCTTAAACTATTTATGGCATGCCATGAAGGCACAACAATTTCAACTTCCAACAACATTTGGTTTCTAGAGAATGGCTGCTCTAATTATATGACACGAATAAAATCTCTATTTAAAGAGTTTGATGAATCATGTAGGATGAAAGTAAGGCTCGGAGATGACAAACAAATGCAAGTAGAAGGCAAAGGAACCGTGGCTGTCAATAATGGTCATGGTAACATAAAGCTTCTTTACAATGGTTATTTTATTCCTAGTTTTTCTCAAAACTTGTTGAGAGTTACGTAGCTTATGGCTAGTGGGTATTCTATGTTGTTTGATTATACTTCTTGTATGGTTCGAGATAAAAAAAACGAGTCAGATTATAGTTGATGTCTCTATGACACCAAATAGATTGTTTCCACTTGAAGTTTCAAAAGTTAAAAACTACGCACTTGTTGTCAAAGAAAGTAGTGAGTCTAGGTTGTGGCATATTAGATATGAGCATTTGAATGTAAAGGGTTTGAAATTGTTAAGTCAAAAAGAGATGGTCTTTGGGTTGCCTAAAATAAAGTCTATAGATTTGTGTGATGGGTCCATATACGGGAAACATTATAAAAGTCCATTTCCTAAGGGAAAGTTTAGAAGGGCATCTAGCATTCTTGAGATTGTGCATGTTGATTTGTGTGGTCATATGCAGACTAAATGATTTGGTGGGAGAAGATATTTTTTATTGTTTATAGATGACTGTAGTCATATAAGCTAGGTCTATTTTTTGCAATTAAAATCAAAGACATTTGAATTTTTCAAGAAGTTCAAAGGCTTTATCGAGAAGCAAAGTGAGAGATGCATAAAAACACTCCGAACTGATATGGGTGGTGAGTTTTTATGTATTGAATTCATTCAATTTTATGAAGATCAAGGTTTGCACAGGGAGTTGACTGCTCCAAATACATCGGAGCAAAATGGTGTGGCTGAACAAAAGAATCGAACGGTTATGGAGATGGCAAGAAATTTGTTGAAGGCTAAGGATAGCCTAATTTTTTTGGGCAGAAGGTGATGCAAGTGCTATGTATTTGTTAAATTTACCACCAAGAAAGGCTGTTCAAAATCAAACACCCTATAAGACATGGAGTGAGAGAAAGCCTTGGGTAAGCCATTTAAAGGTTTTCGGTTGTATTGCTTTTCCTTTGATTGATTCGCATGGACATAGTAAGCTAAATGATAAATCAATAAAATATATTTTTCTTGGTTATTGCTCTTAATCTATATAATCCTGTTAGTGGCAAAGCTGAAACTCCTTCAAGAAAATTCAAATCATTCGCTAAAGTATATGACTCTTCTTAAGCTCTAGTTGTTGTTGATCCAACAACCTTTGAAGAAGCAATAGAGAAAGAAGAATGGCGCAATGCAATAAAGGAAGAGCTTGCAATAATTAAGAGAAATGATAAATAGGAGTTGGTGGATCTTCGTATAAACAAGAAAGCCATTGGAGTTAAATGGGTCTTTAGAACAAAGTTTCATGTATATGGGAGCATACAAAAACACAAAGAATGACTTGTGGTAAAGGGTTATTTGCACCAACAAGGTATAGACTATGAAGAGACTTTTTCTCCAGTAGCTCATTTTGATAATGTGAAAACAATTTTAGCCTTGGCTGCATAAATGCAATGGCCTATTTTTCAGTTTGATTTTAAATATGCATTTTTAAATTGAGAATTGAAAGAGGAGGTGTATATCTCTCAGCCTGAAGGATTCTTAGTTGAAGGCAAAGAAGAAAAGGTGTACAAGCTAAAAAAGGCTCTCTACAGGTTAAAGTAGGCTTCGTGTGCATAGTACAGTAAAATAAATTCTTACTTTCTTGATAAAGGCTTTAAAAGAAGTAGATATGAACCCAATCTTTATATGAAGAAACAAGGTGAAATTGATCTTATTATTTGTCTTTACGTGGATGATATGATTTATATGGGATTCTTCTTGATCTCTAATTAATGAATTCAAAGCTTGTATGAAGGATAAGTTTGAAATGTCATATTTAGGAGACTTGCACTATTTTCTTGGGCTTGAAGTGAATCAAGTTGAAGATGGCATATTTCTATCACAACGGAAATATGCTACTGATTTACTCAAAAGGTTTAACATGTTGAATTGTAATATTTCATCCACTCTAATGAATTTGAATGAGAAATTGCAGGTTGAAGATGGTACTAAACTAATAGGTCAAAAGAGTTTCAGAAGTTTAGTTGGAGGCTTAATTTACTTGACTCATATAAGACCGGATATTAGCTACTCTATTGGAGTTATGCATTGTCCATCAAAACTTCATTTTGGAGCTGCAAAGAGAGTGTTGCGATACATTGCTGGGATAATTGAATTTGGGTTATGGTATGGTTGTGTTTCGGAATTCAAGCTAGCTAGTTATACAGATAGTGACGGGGGCTAAATGTTTAAAGGATAGGAGGAGCACTTCCGATTATGTTTTTAATTTTGGTTCAGCTACAATTTTTTGGAGTTCTAAAAAGCAAACAACAGTAGCTTTATCTACATTGGAAGCTGAACATACAACTGCAAATGCATCATCATGTCAAGCTATTTGGCTAAGGAGCATTCTAGCAAACATTGGTCAAGAACAATTGGAAGCAACTGAGATTTACGGTGATAATAAAGCTACAATTGTTATGTCATAAAATCCAACCCATCATAGAAGAACAAAGCATGTTGATATATGGGTTCTTTTTATACAAGACCTTGTGGCAAACAACTCAATCACCTTGGAGTATTGCAGTACAAATGAACAAGTTGTAGATATTCTAACAAAGTCCCTTCCTCGAGACAATCATGTCCATTTCATGCTTCAACTTGATGTTTGCAACTTTGAATCAAGGGGAGAATTGGAGAATGATTCAAAGTTAATTGATTGTAGTAAAATTAGTTGAATGTTGTTTCTGTTCCTAATTTTTTGGTTCCTTGATTTTCTCTGTTTTGTTTTGGTTGTTGTACATGGGTTAGTAGTAGCATTTTTTCCTTTCTTTGTGTTATGTCTGTTAGTTTGTAAGGCCTATATAAAGGCCCATTAAGTGTTTGATTTATTGCATTAATAAGACTTAACAATTCAGTCTTAAACTATCCTTGTCTTTCAGCTTTAAGTCTTCGGTTTTCTATTTTGTTCTTTGCTTTCAATCCAACACAGTGGTATTTGCATCAGTTAGGTACTGGAAAGGAAAGGTGGCCTAAACTAAAACAAGATTATATAGTCGTGAGATCACTTCTATTTTAAAATAAAAATGCCACGTCAACAAGAATGAATCCCATAATATACAAAATTTTAAAAAATACATCGAAAAAAAACACGTACATTTAACTGATAAAGGTACCTCCTTCAAATTTTCTATCTTTGTAAGGTCTGGTTTGAACGTTTTGTAAATGTTGGGGTTCAACTTGAATGCTCCAAAACATTAAGGTTCAACATAGATTCTGGTGTAAACGTGAAAGCTTTAGGCCTTATTCACAACATTATTATTATTATACTTCAGCTTATGTTGTAGCTCTGTTTTATTGGTTATGTTGGCGTGAGCTGTTAATAGAAGATTTTGTGGAGATATTATAGGAATATTTTTTTATATGGAATACGAGGTTCATAGCCTAAATTTGTGTATAGTAGTCAATAGCTTTCCAGAATAGATTTCTTATATTTGCTATATAAGCATTCTCTTGTATCTTGAAAAAAAGTACAAAAAATAAAAAACACTTTTGTGACACGGTATCAGAGCATAGATCCCATAACTTACGTTTTTTTGAAAAGGATAAAAGAGATTGAGAATAGTGGGAGACAATACTCCCTTAATAGAGAACTTCTGAGGAGAGAATTTAATTCTTGCAGACTTAACATCTAGGATATCACAGATGTTGAACCAGACAGCACCGACTTATGAATTAGTTGTTGGAGCAATTAGTATTAAGCTAGATGACACCAATTATGGACTTTGGACCCAAGTTGTCAAGAAGTATATCTCGGGCAAAAACAATTTAGGATATATAAATAGAGATCTTCCACAACCCTAAAAGATAGACCCCATTTTTAAAAAATAGAGAACTGAAAATGCAATGGTGAAAGGGTGTCTCATTAACTCTATGGATCTGAAACTAATTAGCATCTACATCAGATTCCCAATAACAAAAGCAGTGTGGGACACTATTGCTACAATATAGTTTGATGGCACCAACACCTCATAAGTTTATGAACTCAAAAGGAAGGTGACAAGGCTTACACAAAGTGGAGGATCTATCGAGACATATTACAACAATCTTCAATGCTTATGGTGAGAAATTGACATATAGAAGTATAATTCTATTTTACAAGAAGATAGAGTTTACACATTCTTGATTGGTCTCGAAGAGTTTACACATTCTTGATTGGTCTCGATGATCGTCTTGACAAGATCCCAAGAGATGTGCTCTAAATTCAACAGTTTCCTATGATAAAGCAGGTTTATGCACATGTTCTCAGGGAAGATCTAAGGTAAGCAGTGATGTTGACAAAAAGGGATGCCACACCTAGTGCTGTTATGGTTTCAAAAGGAGCACAGAACTCGCAGTAACAACCCTCACTTCAAATTTTATCCAGTGGAAAGCCCACCACATTGACAACGTCAAAGTCACAAGTTGAGGGAGGGTTTTGCACATACTGTAGGAATGTGAAACATACCAAAGACACCTGTTTCAAGTTACATGGATATCCAGAATGGTGGTATGAACTCAAGGCAAAAAGGAAACAAGAAGTTGGTGCAGGAGAGAATCATGCTCAAGCAGCTTTTGTAAACACTGGACCTCATTTATCACTTATACCACAGGGGGACTCTTCAGCCGCTGCTATGCTAGTAAAAGACACTTCTTCTACTGTTGAAAATAAATCAATGGCCCTTAATGATTCAGGTAACCATGGTTAGATTATTGATTCCGGGGCAACTGATCACATGACGTTTGATCCATAAGATTTTGTCGAAACCATTCAACCAAAACGGACGTGCATTGCTAATGTTAATAGAGAAACATACCTAGTTATAGAGGTTGGGAGAGTGGCACTTTCATCCTCTCTTTCATTACCAAATACTTTATTAGTTAGATCTTTTTCAAATAAATTATTATCTATTCGCCAAGTTACAGAGGAATTAAATTATTGTGCACATATTTATCCAATTTTTTGTTTGTTCTAGGATATTTTCACCAAGGAGATTATTGGCCGTGGTACTAAAAGGGAGGGGTTGTACTATATGGATGATTTCAGTTTTGGCCGAGTAAATACTGGATTCTCGCGCTATCTGTTGTCGCCTTATTTTGCGATGGAACTACGTATTCAATCGCTATATTACGGCGGAAAAATTACGGGTTTGTTTTTCCTTCACTTTTATTGACAAATGTCTCGTCCGTCAATAAACCCGTTCACTTTACCGACGAAATGTCTCTTTCCGTCGCTGATTACCTATGGAAATCTTACCGTCAATAATATTCTATCGATAATTTGTTATTTTCTTGTAGTGTTAGTTGCTCGACGGGATCACTCCGACAACCTTATTGTGACATAAATGACTTCAGCATATAGTGGCCATATGGCGTTGTACCTCGTATCATAATAAGGTCCAGAAAATGTCCATTGCCTGGTGCAACCACTCCATTTGTATCTAATTGCTTAATAATTGAATTTATGTGAGTCAGGATCTTTAAAAGTGTTACAACAACTTCATGAAGTAATGCTATTTAGTTGTTCAAATTCAATACTTTCATGGATGTCTACTTTCTATAGAGAATTTTAAACACCATCTATCAAAATAGTTTTTAATTACTAAATCTTAAAATGATGATGGGAACCTTTGATTTTTTCAAATAAATTGTTAGGTTATTCACTATATAGACAAACTGACGAAAAGTCATCCTGAAAACAAAAATGTAATAAGAATAGATTCATCTTATTATTCCCCTGAAGAGGTGTATTGTTTACCGCTTGTTGTGGGAATAGATTTGAACTTTAATGCTAAAAGATATGCGATCCTGACATTAGAATATAATCAAGCAAGGTTCTATTTAGAGCAAGGTCATATTATAAAGTTCTGTGTCCATTCACATTCACTAATCACAATGGCTTTATGCTAATAAAAGATATCTAATGTCTTCATCCCAAAGTTAATGTTGATCAACAGGTGTTAGGACCTAGTTGGAAGTAACTATCAAATACAAATACCAGAAAACCATAGGAGTAAACAAACCAACTTAGGACCAGTGCCTTGGCAGGTTGAGAATGCTCACAAAAGTAGATATTTTTCATTGGGCCATGGAGGCTGCTCGACCATGTTGCTCCTATTAATTGTAATCGAATCGTGCAACCACTGCCATTTGGAGTCTAATATCAGGTCTTATACTGATAGAAAACAAAGGACATTATGTAGGGTTGGGTTGATTGATCAAGCTAGTTATGGCGGGTTGTTATCTTATTGAATGCATCATTCTCTGGAAGATAATTAGTCATTTGAAATGGAAGCTACGGTCGTATGAAAAAGGTAAACTTAGTGAATTATTGGCAAAGAGCAATATAAGGTTCGAGGGTTTATAAATTATACGCAATCTTCTTTGTTATATTTTACAACCAAGGAACTTAGTGAATTAAGAGAGAAACTAAACTTTATGGTGTAACTACAGCCTAAAGAATGAAGAAAACCAATGAAAATCTAATGTTTAGCTGCCTAACTAAACTACTCTAAACTTGTCGGTTTAGGTTACCCCACGTCAGTTGCTGAACAAGGAGAAAAGATAAAGTATCGAGAAAGGATGAACCCAGTTCTTGCATTCATTTGCTATTTTGATGATTACACACAAAGTTCATATCTCCATCAAAGTGCAACCACCGAAAGGTTAGAGTGTATGTACGTGTGAACGTTGCGTTTTTAAGAATTATTCGAAGCCAAGGAAAAGAAGGTTACATATACAGGACCAGAAAAAGCATAGCTGTCAAGCCAGGCTGTTTTATAAACCCTCCAAAATAAAAATGACAGTTTCCTACACGTATTTAACGCGGTTCCGTTCACTCGTTTGTATGGTTTATGGAAATCTGATTTCGACCCTCCAATGCTCACCTGTTCAGTGTCCTTGAAACTTCCGTCTTTGTTCAGATGCATAGCAACTTGGACTATCCCCCAAAATTGACGAGAACACACACACTATCTGTCATTAAACCCTCACAACGACCTTTTTTCATGAAAAGGAAGTCTATGGTCCTCCTTGCACGAATTCGTTATCAAAACTAAAACCTGAAAAGCTACGGAAACCTAAAGCATTTTGCAGAGAAGATAATGTTCACAAGGTACTGGTAGCACAGATATTTCCCATCAACTGAAATATCCCAGCTACAGTCCTTGGCCAAGCACTTGATGAGAAAGTGTTCGTTTGGCGGACATTTTTCTTCAATTTGCTAGTTAGATGAAACTTCTTTTTCCATACTTTAAGGCAAATTTAGTACTAAATGGGTGACCTTTAATGGAGATTTCAGATTACCTACAAGAAAAACATGGAACAAAGTAGAAAAATGAAGGGAATTTGGAAGGAAATGGAGCAGAAGAAGCAAGTGCGGGGCTCTTAATTTCCTCAATCAAGCATATAATTTTCCCTGCATTTCTCGTTATATAGTTTCCTTGTTTCCAAACACACAAGACAAAACACAGTTTATGGGGGAAGGCATAAAAAATAGATGTAGCTGAACTAATTGCTTGATGCATGATTCAGTCTAGACAACCTTAATCTGACCGAACTGGCTTTAATGAATTATTCTGTTTCTCAATATAACCATAATAAAAGAAAAACAGAAAAAAAAAGAATTAAGATAAAAGTGAATTATTCCATTCAGCAGCATATTACATTGTACTTTGTCTGCCAACAAGGTCTAGAAAATGTCCATCGTCTGCTACAGCTAGCCATCTTTGTCTAACTGTATCATTAATCAAAACAACAACTAACAACACTCAATATAAATTTTCCTAATTAGTATGATACGTGACATCTGTAAATGTGTCGTAAATTTGTATTAAAAGTGAGATAATGTTTTTAATGTCTAAAATTAGTATTAATCTTTTTCTATAGTCTCTTATCTCTTAAAATGTTCTGAAGAAGTAAAGTTAATCAAAGTATGCACTAAAATGAATATGAAATGGGGTATTAGCATGGACTGACTTGTGGAAAAGGCATATATTTACCTTATGGTACTGGAAATAGGTTTGTACCTAAGTACCTTATCGTAAAAGATACGCAAACCATATGAATATAGCTAACGTGTTATATTTTCCCCAAAGTAACTTACGGGTATATCTCCTCTAATGTCACTATTTCATAAATCTCCTATGTTCTGAATTTAATATTAAATTTTCTGATGCTTTATTAAATACTAACATCAATTAAACTTGTATTTTTATATATTTTAAAATAAAATTGACTATTTAACTTACATATCAATTTTGTAAGATAAGATAATAAATTAGAAATTCTTCTTTGTTATGATTAGAAGCTTCACAATTAAATTTAGGATTAATTATAAAAAAATTTCGAACTTTACTAAATTTTATAATTATAGCCTGAATTTAAAAAGTAATAATTAAATACTCAAATTTTCAATTTTATTTAACTATACGTACCTTGAGATTAGTATTTTCATTAACATTATTGACATGGTTTATCACATAAGACAAAAATCTCAAACATTTATACACATCAGACTTAATTAAGTTTAACAAAACTACATCGTTTTAAGGATTGAAATTTTTAAATCAAACTCTTTCATGTCAGTGCGAGATAACAATGACACAGTCCCTAACAATCTGAACGAAATATCAATTTGTTATCCTAAGTTCTCTTTCTTTCTATATGAGAATGAACTCATGGTTTACGATTTTTAATTCCGGTGATTTAGTTAGCAAGTTTGATTTAAGGATTTCAATCACAAAATAGCATAGTTTATTTAAACTTAATTAAATCTAACTAGTACAAGTATTTAAGATTTCTGTCTTATGTGATAAGTTATGTTAGTAATATTAATGAAAATATTAATAAAAATATTAATGTTGGGTTAAAATTGAAAAAATTGAAAATTTGAGTATTTAATTATCACTTTTTAAGTTCGTATTATAATTTTAAAATTAAGTAAATATTGAATTTTTTTTAAGTAACCCTTAAATTTAAACTCCGTGTTCCCTCAAACAGATATTTATAAAAAAAGTGTGATGTTGCACTCAACTCAAGATTAAAAAACTAGTAATTGACTTGGAAATATCTTTGTAACAAAAGTCGATGTTCATCAGGAGGTGATAATAGGTCCTCGCGAGTAGCAATCCCGGAAGTTGAAAGCCAGTTGTCGTAACAGCCACGACACGGCCCTGTAATTGTCAAGTCCGTGTTGTTCTTCCTCATTTATCCTATCCTACTAACCACGTCACGTTTTCCCTTTTCTTTTTTTCCAAGACAAAAAGTTAAAATCTCGATTATATCCTTTGTAATTTTGTTTATTTTAAAGATATTTTCAGTAATAAAATAATTTTTAAATTTTGAATATCACAATAATAAAAGAAATGATTCAAATAAAATTTTAATTTTTATATATTTTTATCTTTTCTTTAATTATATGTTAAATCATTTTTATTTTATTTTATTTATTTATTTATGAGTCCTTGTAGTTTTACCTCGCTGCCCCCACGCGGTTGTTGACGATGGTGATACTGCCTTTATTGCCTCCAATATTCTTCATTGCTTTTTGTATTTTTGTGTTATAATTAACTAATTATCCATTTAATATTTGGATCGAATCTGTATTTGTGAACATAAATCCATAATTTAAGCTTAAACACACCTTAATTTAAATTATTTTGAGAAAGAAAATAAAAGAATTCCTCGGGTGAGGTCATAATAAACTCAACTTTACTTTTAAATTTTTATAAAAAAAACTGTTTTCCTGACTTTATAATTATAAAAAAAACAGCTTGCTCTAATATTTAATACAAGTATAATTTCAAAAATCAATTAAAATTTTAGAGTGTATTTGTTCCTATTTAAAGTTTTTATATAATTTAGAAAAAAGATTTATTGTTTGGATTGTTAATTTCTATTTTTATAATTTATAAAAATCACAACAGTTGACTTTTGCTTCTTGTTTTGATTTTTGTCATTTATTATCATTTAAATGTATGGTATGTAACTATTAATAAAATATAGATAAGATAATTTATTTTTTAATTTTATAAATACTTTTAAATTTATTTTTAAAAAGATAAAATATTTGTCAATTTAATAATTATTTAATAAATACTAATAACTAAATTGATCTTGCTTTTATTTAAAAATGAAACAAAATTTACAATAAATTACAATAAAAAATAGAAATAAAATTAAACGACTCTTTAATGTTATTAAAAGAATATTCATTAACTTTTAAATGTAATATGTTAATGACATAGCATGAGAATGCTGTAGAAGCTACAAATGTAAAGAATTTGATTAATTTATATTTTATTTGCCGTCTAGAGATGATATTATAGTTGTTTTGATCTAACTTAAAGAAAACGTCTATTTGATTTTTAAAATGTTACGAAACAGGTCCGTACATCGGTCATAACCCTACGTATCGACATGAGATTAGGTATTTGTCGACATCACAACGGTCGGGATTATAAACAAATGTCCGAACTGGATTCAAATGGATTTTTACAATAATAATAATAATAACAATAATAAAATTTTATTTACACAACATCACTTCCAATTAATAAAGAATTTGTTTTTAAATTAAATAAATTTGTAATATATTAAGTAATATTATTTTAATATAATTAATTAATTGTATAAAGACGTCTATAAATTACTTGACTGATATATATATATATATATATAGACTGAAAATTTATAATACAACTCTTTTTAAACTAGTTAGTAAGATATTTTTCTAGCTTAAGAGTTGTAACGAGAAGAGCGGTTCTTGATTATTTGGTCTATAAATGTCATAACCTTTAAGTTTATGTTAGTTATGTGTCTTGACCAAGCACGAGATCACTTGTGCCGTTTTTCCTGCTCTTAGATTGTGCCACTGAGTTTTATTTATAAAGTTACGTAATTTTCACATAAATGTATAAATAAAAATTAATAAAATAAAATTGAACTAAATAAAAATAGAGAATCTGGTCCTCTTAACTAGGGATTGCTCTAAACGTATCACAGTGTCGTAAAATTAAGAGTTGGCATATACTGATCCGTTATAATATTCCAATTATATATTATTTAATTTTGTTCACGTATATATATTGAGTTAAATTTTATGTAAAGTATGAACAAGATATTCAATAAAATAGAATAAAAATTTATTACCCGAAATAGAATATTTAATCCCTAAAAGTAGACGTGACTTTATATTTTGGATCTTGTCAGATTTAAATGATCATACTTAATTTATTTGGCGTATCGATCGAGGGGTGTATGGATACATACATGAACATGCACAATGCACATGCCTAAGGATGCGGTTCAAGGCGACACAGCAACATGCATGTGAGGGGGGACATGACATGAGGCATGGCCAACAACGCATTCCAGCATCAGCATCTCACTTTCATGTGGGGCCCAATCTCACCCGCTCCTTTTCTTCCTTGTTTTAGTTGTGTTGGGTCCCACCTTACCTGACACATACGCAGACAGACACAGACACAGACATAACCCCACTCCTGTCTTTACCTTTGGTTCGGACCCACCACGCCACTCCCCTCTTTCCCATCTATCTATGCAAGAAATGTCAATTGTATGATTAAAAGCTTTCCATGACCTGAAGCTGATTTTGTGATTAATATTAGAAAAATGTAACAGATATTTTTCTAAATGCAGCGTTTTTATCTAAATGCTGCATATTATTATTGAACCTCTCGGACCTTCTGTTTTAAGCGTTGTTCATAAAAGTAATATTTTTACATCTAACGTTTATTTAAAATATGACCACACCAGTTCACATAAACATACATAGTTACGTCACGTTAGACAATCCTTAACGTATGATTCTTTCATATGGTACTTTCGTCATTTGACATTTCAAATAATTATAAACAATGTACTTTATATTTTGTCAACTTTGCACTTCAGATTAAAAGTGGGGCCCATCTCTTCCCCTTACGCTCCAAGCCATCATTTCACGTTTCACGCCCAGTCACCGTCTCTCTCATACCCAAATTGCATTATTATCTTTTCATTTTTCTTCATGCTAATTATGATTTTTCTCTGTCTATTCTATTTATTATTTATCCAATAAAGGATGAGAGAGAAAAGAGAAGATCCTTCCAATTTCGAAGTGGTTCGTGTGGGCCCAGTTCCAGAGTGCCGACCGTATTCCATACGCCTCGGGAACTGTGTCATGAAGACCCTAGGCCTAGGTAACCTCTTTTGAAGTAGCAAGTTAATTTTGGTATAGTCAGCATTGAAAGAGTTTACAAGTACGAGGCATAAATAAGAGAACTATTCAGAACGTAAAAACAAGTACCTAAAAACTATAATACTGAAAAAAGGGGAAACCTGAAGTTAGTAATAATTAATTAATAGTCCTTTTCCTCCTAAATAATTTAATCTTGCAAAAGATGGTAAAGGGGTGTTTTCGGTTGCATCAAACGTAAAGGGGCACCGGACCACCAAATACGGAAAGCACAAAAACAACCTCCATTTACATCTTCATCCCTCACTTTTCTACATTTTCTCACAACCCTAACTTTTTCTTTTTCTTTCACTCTACTCCCATTTAACTACATGAACACTTCAGATTGCACCAAGGCATAGTAATTAGCGTTAAAGTCTTCGAACTCCCACAACCCATCACAAAGCGAGAATCCGTCCACCACCGAACATGCTTCACCGCCATTGTTAACAAACCCCTCTTCGTTCTCCTCTCTGTTGGGCAGCCCAAGCTCGTCGTCTGAGGCTTCAAGAAGCCGTCTTATAACCCTCTCTCTGTCGTCCTCTTCATCTTCCTTCGAGGAAAATGACGAAGAAGATGAAGATAGGTAGTCTGGATCTTCCAGAGTAGCTGTTGCCATTGTTAGAGTGTTGGTGTCTGTGTCGGTTTCTAGAGTTGGGTATGAGAGAACGTCGAAAGTAGTGGAATCAGAAGATAGCTCTTGCTGCAGTGTAGTAATGAGAGAAGAGAGGTCTTGTGTGGGTTCATCCTCTTCTTCTTCAAGAAGAGAAAGTATGTGATTGTAAGACTTGTGTCTCTTACTTTCTTCAACATGTTCATCGCCACCCTCTACATGGGTCTCCTCTCTCTGGCGCTTAGAAGCTGTCTGTGTTTCTGCCATTAGAGAATAGGCTAAACAAACGGCGGAAGTACAGAGTTGTACACAATAGAGGTATTTGGAGGTAGACACTAGAGAAACTGGAAGGCAAAGGATGAGGAGAGAGAAGCGTAGCGAAAGGGTTATATAGAGATGGGACGAGGAAAGTGTTGATATCGGTCAAATGAGTGGAGGAAAAGAAGAACTAGAAATAAAAAATTATTTTCCTAACGTGTGTCAGAGAGTGTGGAACTGGAAGATGCTTGACAAAAGGGAAAGCAAAGAAAAAGTAGGGAAGTAGAAAATGCTCACATGCTCTTCATTTAGTAGGTCCAAACAAAAGTTAACCGTAGGATCATATCTAGCATAGAGATGTGAGTTTGTTGAGATTTAATCAACGGCAGTGATGAGTTGAAGGACTAGAGGAAAAAGACAAGACTAGGAAAAGGATAAGTGTACGGGTGTAATGAAAAAAGGTGAGAGCAGTCTATGTAACGTTTTATTAAATTTTTTTTAATGGTCCCGTTTCTTGAAAAAAAAAACATTAACGCAACGGCTACTTGTGATTTATGAATTTATGATGGATGGGATACGTACTCTAGATCAGGGAGCATACGTTTTTTATTTTACTCTTTCAACGGTCCAGATTAGTTCGGGTGTCAATTTGTTTGGGGAGTTGAATCCTGGGAAAGATTCGGAGATGGTGAAAGAAAAGCAAAAGAAAAGATAAATATATATATTTTATATAAAAAAGTGAAATGGAAAAGAAAGGTGATTTGCGTTTGGGAAATGATTAAAAATAAAGAGGAGATTGAATTGGCTTCTACTTTTTGTCAGGTAAGGTAAAGCAATTGTTCCATATATATATATATTTCATATAATTTTATGTTCACTTTCAAACCAAAATTTTGATAGTTATATATAAAAAAAAGCGCCAAAACACATAAAAAAAATAAAAATTGAGATACTTGGGATTAATATTTTAAAAATTAGACCAAAAGTTAAAAGTTTAAAAGACAGAATTAATATTAGACTTTCATAAAATTAGCTAAAGATTAAACAAAATTAAAGAATTTAAAATATTAATAAAAATTATCTTTATTTATCGAAAATTTTGAAGTTTAATTGAAAAAATTATTAAATGAATATTAATTGATTTATTTGATTTATAAAAACTTATTAATTTACAAAAATTAACCGATTAATTAATAAATTGATTAATTTTTAACAAAAAGAGTCGAATTAAAAGTTAAAAATCAGATTAAAAAGTCAGATAATTCAAAATTTTTACGGTAAAATTGGTCCAATTTTTTAATGTAATTTTGACTTTATGATTGATTGATGATGTTTAATAGCAGAATTTTGATTACACATCTCTTCTCCTTTTTATTTTCCCTAAAATTAGTCATAACCTTATATAAAACTCACCAAAAATGAGTTTAAGGGATAAAGTTTAGTTCAATTAAGTTGTACTACTCAATTTTGATGTAATTGATAACTCTACTTATGCAGATTTCTTAAATTTAGTTTGGATAATACCATTTGGTTTGTTGAGGATGGGATAGAATATCTTGAAACAGGCATGCATGGAAAGATTGTTCACCTGGAGGCGGACATCGGGGGATTCAAAGACATGGGATTCTACTTCTTTTTTATTATTATTATTATTATTTATTGGTATATGTCCTTCTTTGGTCTCTGTTGTAAGACGCCGCGTGTGCATGAAGACAATACTTACAAGGCTACAAGCTTCTTGTGATTCTTTCACGGACTCTTTTTCAAGTCTTATCTTGCTTCAGATGGCTAACACGTTTCTCACCACACAAACAGTGCTGCAAGTTTAAGATTGTCTTCTGCAAAATTCGCTTCCCACTTTCTCCTATATATTTTTTTTAAAATATAAGGGAGGCTTGAAAAGCCAAAGAGGAAATTACAGTGCAGCTCTGTTAAGAGAGTCAAAACAACGAGAGATGGCGCAACGCGCACAAAGAGCAGTAGTGCCTATCTCTCTAACAAAAGGTTAGTCTCAATTAATGGTGGGAGTCTGAGATTGAGCAAAAATATTCCCCCGGATCCCGTCGGCTGAGTTGAAACCCAGGTTCTTGGTTTTTCATGATACTAATGCCCTGTTTTGTCGAAGAGTTAGTAATAAATTGGGATAAAATGTAACATATTTTTATCGTTTAGTTGAAAGTTTCATAATAGAATAAAACGGAATTAGATAAGAGTGAAAAGTTTCATGTTACGTTTTATTCCGTTCTAAACAGTGAAAATAAGAAACCTCTTATTCAGAACTTTAAAATGAAACGTAAACTAATAAACACAAATGACTTAATGTACCTTCAATAATTTTTCTTAATACTAATTATTTCTTCTAACCCTAACTTCCTTTTCTTCATACTCATTTATTACGATCCACGAGTTTATCACACACACAGATATCTATTACGGTCTACAAGTTTATCATTTTCAGACTTCTCTTTTCGTTCTCCGTGTTTTACCACTTTTTCTTCTTCTCGTGTTACTTATTAAAGTTTTTATTATTTTAAAATAAAAATAGATAAAAAATTATTTGTCATGGTTGTAAAGGTCGAAGCTATTCTATCTAATTATTTTTATAGATAATTTTTTTAATTTTATAGGTAATTATAAAACAAAAAAGAATCCTATATTTAAAAAAAAATGACACCCGAATTTGAGCTGGAGAAAAAGGATTTACAGTCCCTCGCCTTACCACTCGACCATGCCGCCAAGGTGTTACAAAATCGACAAAAATACCCGTTTTTTTTAGGTCACCAAACTGTTTGTTTTATTTGGAGTTTGAATCCTATTTTTCTTAATCACTTTGCTCATAGAAAAATCTTTTAGTTATTGTTTTAAATGTTTTATATTATAACATTATAAATATATTTCTATATAAATAAAAATATAAATAAAATATTTTTAAATATAAATCAAATAGAATAGAATAATATTTAATGTAATCAATTTTATTAAATAATTAATAATAATAATTTTAATAATAATAATTTTATTAATAATAAAATAATTATAATTAATAATAAAATAATAAAATATAACTTTTTAATTGGACATAATTTCTGTTTTAAAATCATAGCATTAAACTTCTTGCAATAATTATTTTAATATCAGAAGTATGATAGTAATTTATTATATATTACATTACATTCTATTCTATCTATTTTCTAAACAAAATTTTACTATATTAAATTATGAATCTTTCCATCATTCCCAAACAACTTTTCATTATATTACATTCTATTTTATTATAAACCGTTCTATTCCGTTCCATTATATTTCATTAATTAACATCCAATCAAACAGGCCCTCAGATTTGCCTCTTATTTGTTCAAAGGATGAACAAGAAATTTACTAGTGCTCATAATGCTGTTATTGAGTGCATAATTAGGTCTTGAAATAAAATTATCCATTAGGATTAGTTGATCTAATTAAACTAAAATCGCCTCCTTCAATGTCACACCAAGTAAATCAACAAGTTTCGTTTAGAGAAGGTAAAAGCATGTGCATATGAACCATGATTCCAATTTGGGGCATGCACCGGTTGATGTGTCTTTTGCAAGTTATTTTTCTTTTTTTCTCCTTTTTCTTTGGCATGTGATGTGTTGTGTATTCTAAATTTGGTTAAAGTTAAGAGCATCCATATCAGGCAAAAATGATTTGGAAGTCACTTTTGTTTCGTTAACTTTAATAGCACGTCTATCTTTTGTTATCATACTAAAAATTGTTTATATTTATCAATTTAATATGAATTTAAATTATACTAGTTTAGATTTAGAGAGACTCAACGAGTGTTGTTATAGTTTGGATTTACTCATGTAGTGGTTCAATTGATTTAAGGCATAAGTTTTATCAAAATTGGACGAATTGGTGAGGGTAATTGACAAACAGTTCTTAAAACATTTGACTTGATTTATAAATTTATTGTAGATTTTGATTATTGAATTTATATAAACTACGAGATAAATAAATTTTAAAAACAGCGTCTTTATTAAGTATGGATAAGACTTAGTATTATTGGACCTTCTTAGATCTTAAGTTTTAACGCAACTCTCATATGTGTATAAGAAATAAATAGGTTAAAATATACACAAACAAACTAGCTTTAATATTAATTTGAACTATAAAAAAAAGCCAAGAAACTCATATATCAAGTTGGTATCCTGATTTCCAGATTGCATATCAAGCATCAAGTTCCACACAACGCTAAAAAGGATTCCTTATTTTATGTCCATTGACAATTAAGTAATTGTTTGTGATGAATCCAATTTTTTTAAACACACCCACCTAGAGATTAGATCTTAATCACTACTTAATTCATAGTGAATAAAAGAATTATCAATTATTGAGTCTAGTCAACATAGGGAAAAAAATTATAAACACAAAAGGGCCTTAAATTACCCTAGAGTGTAGTGAAATGAAAGCCATTGACACGACAAATTAAGCAAAGTAGCATTAAAAATAATAGCAATTATTAAACAAAACTATGTGACTTAGTGGATAGTCCAACAAAATAGTATATAGTTCTTTTTTTAATTAAAGCACTCATTTGACCGTATTAGAAATGTTCTCTATAACTAAAGCTCCATTACACATGAGACAAGATCCCATTAATCTCTCTTCTATCTTGTATTTATTTTTCTCTTCCAAGTTGCGTGTCTTAAGGGTGTCGAGCTTTGTTTATTGGATTGTTTCATGTTTTAGGGTGTTTGTTGTGTGAGTATTTGTATCCTAGTGTTATTATTTGTTTAAGTACTTCTATGTGCATTCATATGAAGAAAGGTCCATGCTTATCTAATGAACTCTTATCGTTAATCTTATGCTTATTATCGTTTTACGATCTTAACCACGCGCAATGTTCACTATTTTTAATAAATCATTTTGTTTTTCGTGGAATTAGTACCTAGATTCTTTCCAATGCTAATAACTAATTAAAGACTTCCTAATTGTCTTAAACTGGTAAACAATTTGATTTTCTATCTTCTTCCTAAGAGTATTAAAGGGTATCGTCGGATGAAGGGTCATAAATTATATAAAACATTATTTTATATTTTACAAAAAGGTTGTTCTTGTGACTCAAATCTTTAACTTTTCAGTCATAAACAAGTAACCTTATCAGTTGTTCAAAGGCTCGCCTTCTAAACTAGTAAAAGGAACCTAATTAAGAAACGAGAAATGGGATGAGGACAAACTTTCTAGTTTCTCTCCTTAACTACTTCTCTTCTAAAATAATATGGATTAAATACAATATTTCTTGCATTAATTTCTTTAGGATTATTTATGATGATATAAGTTTAGTTATACAAGTTATCATAATTTTGGCTATCCATAAAATGAATTTCAGCATCATTCTCCTATATTATTTTGAAAGTAGATTATGTTCCAAAAAACTCATCTGACATTGAGTCTTGACCTTTATTAAGTCAAAAGGAGTAAAAATAATTAAAATACAAGCAAACTAATCCAAGTACCACCGCCTTACAGAAACGTTAAGATAAATCAATTATAAATATAAACCAGGAACTCTGGCTTGTCAAGAATTAATTATGCAGGAGTCAGAAGTGTGAGTCAGATACATCTTGATAGAAAAGTAGAGAACAACAGCTAAACATGATAGGGTTAAGTAGTTAGGAGAGCAACGGCCATGTGTGCTGAGGTTGAGGATGATGGACACCTAAGAGTCACGTGTTAAGTACCCACCAATTTTAACCACCCCATTACTCACATCTCCGACCCTAGAACCAGTACTTGTCACGGCACCTCGCCTTGGTCTCTCTTAGCTGGCTACACTTTGTTTCAATCTATACATAAAATAGCTTCTCTTGGGAAGTAATTCTCTTATGGGTATTAGTTTCAGTGCAAATCTCCCTATCTGTCAGAGATTTTGGTTTGAATTGACATGCAAACTAACTAGAGAATACTGCCGAACATGAACATATATGATAATATAAACACACAAGCATAAAGATCTGTTGGAAGCAGTGGAAGAGACATGGAATTTGAGCTACAGGTTTCCATTATTGCGGTGCCTTAACAACTTGGCTGATGGACCATCCTGTCATATGTTGGAAGGATAGGACTTTGAAGGTTCAATTATTCTTATGGCTAGATTCGAAAAAGTAGCTCGTTTCAATAGGACCATTGGCCGTGGTTAATCATTGACATCTAAGAACAAAATTTCCAGGTAATGGGGGTCGAGTTTTAATTGGCATCAACGTGAAGCACCTAAAAGAGGCGTTGGTGCGTGGTCCTGATGAGACCGTGACAAGAAGCTATCCGATTAGTTAGGATCACGATACATTAGACAGTATGTATGTATGAGGTGGTAGCCACTTTATCCCCACTGCCTTTTGCTTAAAGAATCTAATTACTGCAATGGGCAACCAAATCTTCTCCATGATTTGTGTTGTTGAAATGGTTCAACTCAAAGGAGAAGCAACTCAAAAGTGCTCATTCCTGTAGGTCAAGCCCTCCAAGAATGTCATTTTAAGTTGAAAAATTACTTTCAGTCGAAATAATCAGAACTTTTATTAGAAGTTTGAACCTTACTGATTTAAATTGTGAAAAATAGTTTGTAAAAATACATAAGAGGCTGTAGTCTTTAAGACAAGGAATAGAAACTCATTAGAGGGTACTGTTAATATAGGTTGAAAGAGTACTTCAATGGTTGATACTGCCTCCCCAAGATCACTAGATAATGATTTTTAAGTATTCAACTTTGAGTTGTTTAAAGTTTTGTGTAGCTCAATTTAAACCTTCAAAAGAATAATTAAATAATAATTATGTATTAAGATCACAAAATCTTAATATCCTTATTTGTTATTATATTTAAATTTCACCATTAGTTTTTAACTAGTTCTTTAGCTTAAAGCTCCTAATATTTTAATTTATATTTTCTTTATTTATTAGGTTAACGGTTATTAATATTACAAAATAACTCATTTTGTCAAACACGTTATTTGAATTTCTCCATACCAAACCAACAAGGAAGAGTCCTTATCATGAATAAACTACTATTTATTTTTCTTCTTCAAAAAAAATTATTATTAGATATGATAACTACTATTTATTTTTTTTCAATTTCATAAAGTGTGTCCCGAAAACAATTTAAAAACGAATTCGATTTTATATTAGCACAAGCTTAATTTGATGGTAATAAATCATAATACTTACTACTACAACAATAACAACGTTGTAGAAATCCCTTTAACATATGGAGTATGTAGAGGTACAATACTATGCAACCTTACCATTAATTAATATACTTACTCATTTACAATAATTTAGGATTAAAATAAAAAAAGAAAGATGAGATGAAGAATCCATGTACCACATCATGTCATAAAGATAAGACTTGTCCAATTTTGTTTCTCATTTTTAGTGATAATATAAGGACTAATAGCATAAACTAACATATCAGAATATATGTACAAACTCAACTGAACAGTGTCAACTACTCAATATATGGGTAGTTTGGTCCTCATAATCCTGCTGGTCTTAATCAAAAACCTACCTTGAGAAAAATATGATAAACAACCCTAAGAAGATAATATGACATCAGTGATAATCACGGCTCACTTAACAATAAACTTAACAGGAAATGTGATCAGACGGGGTAATGATGTGAACATCAAGCTATGTCCTTACTTGGCTTGTAGTACAATATGTCCAATTTCTATATACTTCTTTAGTTGATTCTCCAATCAACTAGAACAAAGCACCAGGAAATGCCTATAGATCTTGATGTCTAGTTAGTGAGTGCATATATGCCACATGATTAAGGAATATTTGCAGTTGTTAATATTTGACCATTCTCAAGGAAACCACACTTGGAACTTGGCTTAATTGATTCCAGATTTTATATGATATTGGGAATCTGTGACATAAATATGTCCTAATTCCACACCTAAAAATTAAAGTGGGTATATTTATTTTCAAAAGGCAAATGGCTATCAAAATCTGAGATTAACAAGTGTAATGTATTATCTTAAATTAATTATTAATTATACATTTATTCCATCCTTTAAAGTTTGATACATATTCCTCGAATTAAAATTGTCATGTAATGAAATAGACAGTTTCTTTGCAATTCAGTGTTTTTAGTCCTTGAACTTCGGTGTTGTTTCATTTTAGTCCCTATAATTTTTTTTATTTTAGTTCTTACAATTTGATATAACTTAAGATTAGTCACAAACATATTTAAGGTCAAACTTCTTAGTCCTTTTCGAATTGTTTATACAAAAGGTCACACTTTATAACTTCGTTTTATAATATTATTTGTTCAAAATAGTTGATAAAAAGTAATATTAGCTTCATATTTTCAATAAAACTGAATTTCAAAATTTCTAGAAGGACTCTTTTTGGGAAGTAAATGTAATTAAAAAGAGCAATGAAATGGAAATAGATTTGTAAGAGTATTAAAATTTTATGAGGGTCTTTTTTTGTCTGTTTTTTAATGTCCAGAGAAACTTTACCGTTAACTACTTATAAAACCAAAAGAAAGGCATAAAGAAGTCAGTTTTGGAGACTAATTTTCCAGTGTGTATGGAAACAAATAAAGTCTTATGCTACAATTGTGATCAACGTTTTAAAAATTAGACTAGAAGTTAAATCGGTAAAATAAGATGTTTAAGGCTTAAAAGTATCAGACAGTATGTTATAAAACTAACTAAAGATTAAAATAAATAAAAGAATTTAAAATATGATTGAAAAAAATATCCTTTCCTATCGAAAATTTTGAAGTTTTATTAAAAGAAGATTGTTAAATAAAAATTAATTGAATTATTTCAGTTTATAAGAACTTATTAATTTACTAAAATTGACTAATTAATTAATAAATTAATAAGTTTTTAATAATAAGAGTTATTAAAATAAATCGAACTATAAAATTGAAAACTAAATTGAACAATTGAACAATTCAAAATTTTTACGATTAAATCGGCAAAATCTGTTGAATTTTTTAAGATAGATTGTGCTGTTTGTCTTCTGATAAATGCAAAGCAAGCCATGAACGAAGCACATTTAAGGGTATGCAATGACAACTCAAGACTCAATAAGCCTAAGGGTGTGCTTGGTTCACTTATGAAAATAGTAATAAGAATTATAATGAATATAGTGAGGAATAAAAATGAATATAGCTTCTATTCCTCACTATATTAGGGGTCTGGAGTATTACCCTAAAAGAGAATATAAAAACACTGTTCAACCAATTATAATATATTACTAACTATCTTTTTTAATTCCTTGCCCATTCTTTCTTCTCATACCAACTAACCAAGCACCCCCTAAGTCTAGAGTCTTCGAAGACTTGCAAACTCTAGTTAAAATTTGGTCAACCGAAATACTTCTTCTACGAAAATGAGTATAGTTGTTAAATTGATCCTTCAAACTCAATCAAAAACATAAAATGATTAAAAAACAATTTTATTAAGATTTTAAAATTAAAAAACAATTTTATTAAGATTTTAAATGTTTAATTACCATATTTATAGCGAATAGATCTTTCAACTAAAAAATAAAGTATCACATAAATTTAAATTAATAAAATTTTGAGTTAAATTAACATATAAGATTTATTTAGTACTATAAAATATTGATGTCAAACTTAAATTTTAACAAAAAATATAAAGATCAAAATGAATTTTCTATCAATCTAAAAATTAAAATAATTAAATTATGAAATCAAATATACTTTATTAAGTTATCTTGATAATTGTCCACCATTGATGTCATACTCAACCAAATGGAATAACCAACTATTATTGATTAGAACTCAAGGCTGCTGCCAAGTATGAGCTAATCATATCTTTCCAAGATCTATAAAGTAACAGATACGCACAGCTAAACCAATAGCATACATAAAAAATGGCACAAAGATAGGTTTAAAACCCAACTGGCAAAATACTATTAGTATTATGAGTCTTATAATGGATGCCATGACTTATTCTTCCAAAGATGATGTGGTTTCCATAGTGGGGGGTTCAAATTGAAAGGAACACATTCAAAACAATCCAAAACTTGAATCAAAATGATAACTCTTTTTTTAAAGAACCAAAACATATGCAGCCCTCATGCTTGAAATGGATGGATGTGAGGAGACATAATCAAATTATCTTTCTCCAGAGGCCAATTAGGCCCCATTCAGCTTATAATTCACATAACAAGTTTCTTTTTCTTCAAGTTTCACTTAAGGACGTCTTATCTTAGCATATGTGAACCAAGGTCCCTTTGTACATCCTCCATGAGGGGGACGAATGAATTTTAGAATAAATCGTATATTTAACGAATTAAAGTAGTAAAATTAAGTGGTAAACTCAATCTAAATTAACCAAGTTTGAGTTTTAGCATATCGTGTAGTATTGACATATTTTTGATAAAAAATGTTGTTGCAAATTAGTGGAAGATGGGCATGAAACCTTAACCCATAAACATGGGGCATGAGAAGGAGATGATGATATCCAAAGAATCCACTAAACAACAGCACTAAGTGGTAGCTTCGTAGCTGGTAAGTGAAAGTGTAAGTGCAAGTGCAAGTGCAAATTTGGGTTGGCTAGTCATCACCTTTATGCAGGCGGTGGGCACTAAAACAGTTATTGCTCCTTGTAAACATGGATTTGATTAAGGTAAAGTATCCCCCTAAAGAGGCAAAACACTGGACAACAATTGGTAGCTGCAAATTCTCCTAAAGATATGGTCTCAGACAGATTTTGACACCTTGGAGTTGCATTTCATTTTCATACCAGATAAAAAAGGTTTCCCCTTTTTCTTATTTCACGTGTTTTAATAGATTCGTATACACTCAAGACTAGTGGCCACGCAGCAAAAGTGTAAAACGTAATCGATTGACACTAAGAATCTTCAGAAAACAGGACAACTTGGAAACCAAAACCAAAACCAAAACCAAACCACCGCTTTGAAATTCATTATTGGCTTTGGTGATAAAGGTTTTGTACTCATTCTGTTTCTGTAAAGACTTCCAAGTTCAACCAGGACTTGGAAGTCTTGGTTGAACTTCTTTCCCATGAAAGAATTGGCAGTCGTAACATTAGAAGTGTTGGACCATTCATACGAAATCTGGGTTTGGTCCAAAGTTGCTTACTTTCACTGACAATGGCCCAAAAACGCCCAAATCCTATTAAATTTCAGTTTGGAATATTATACACTGGTCTCGAGCTAAAAGTAAGCTTTTGGTTTCTTTTTATAAAATATGATCAACTATAATCGATTAGTGCTCGAGGCTACCAAGCAATGGCAAGTAGGTGCTAATTACATCTTACCAAAATTTCAGAAAAGCAAGATAAACTTGGAAGCAAAACAAAGCAAAAGCATAAAAAGGCATAATTAAGGTTTTAAAGACACTATGCTCTTCTCTTAAACAACCTCTTTATGGCAAAATTAATATAATAAATCAATCTCATAATGGATGCCATGACTTGTTCGTTATATGATGATGTGGTTCCCAAAGTGAAGGGAACATATACAAAACACTCAAAAAGTTTAAGTCAAGGAGATAAAATTTTTAATGATCCATAATAATATCTTTAAAAGACTTTTCTTTTTTTTTTAATTGTATGCATTTGATGGATGTAAGGCTATAGTGACATGAGAAACAATATCAAACCATCTTTCTCTAAAGACAGACTAGTGGCAAAGCTGAATCAACTTATAATTAAAATAATTATAAAACCAAAAAGAGTGTTATATGTCCAGCTATGAAAAATAACCCCTCTATTTGCTAAAGGTCAGATTGCATATTATTGAATCTCTTTAGACTCTATTTTTAAGGGACTTTTATTAAATATTGTTGCTGTTGTTTATAAAACCATAAAGAATTTCAAATATCTTAGACCTAATAGTATTATTGTTTACCTTAAAAATATGAATTACATTGAATTTTTATTATTAATTCGACACAATATTGAATATTATCCAACCATTTTAACTAAGTTAGACCTTTTGTGTCCTTTCAAAGATACAATGGGTTACGGAATAGGCAAACCTCTTCGCACGCTAAGTTGGGTCTAAATTTTGGATGAGGCTGTATTTTGTAACATACTTGAATTCGTAATGTTTTTATAATATTTGAATTTTGGGATAAAATAAATGATTAAAAACATTCAACCGGTTTGACCGATTCAATCGTAAAATCTTGAATCGTCCAAATTTTTGGTCTAATTTTCAACTTTTCGGTTTGATTTACTTGAATAACTCTTATTAATAAAAATTGATTAGTTTATTAATTAATCAATAAATTTTTGTAAGTTCTTATAAACTAAAATAAATCAATTAATTTTTATTTAACAATCTTTTTTTGAATTAAACTTTAAAATTTTCAATTGATAAGAACAATTTCTTTCAATATATTTCAAGTTCTTTAATTTTATTTAACTTTTAGCTGATTTTATGACAATTTAATACCGACTAAACCTTTTAAACCTTAAATCTCTTATTTTATCGGTTTAACTTTCCGCTCGGTCTTTAAAACATAAATTTCTTTTTCTATTACAAAGGAATTTTCCTTTACTTTATTCTCACTTTCTTGTAATTTTATAAATGAAATAAGACCTCTATTTTTTATATATATTTACATATATATTAGCATATTTGTTTAAATGTCTATAATTAACCTCAGTTCAGTTTATACTTAATTACATTTTAATTTTTAATTTTGTAAAATTAATTAGATTTATTTTTATTTCCTTTTCCTTATCCAAACTAAAATTTTCTACTATGCATGAAAATAATATAAAAAATTATTAAAATTAACGAGATAATTAATTGATCTTCTTTAACTTCATCTGATAGAAATTTTAGCACATAGTTTAACAAAAATTTAGCCGTGATAATTAAATTCGAACAACCTAATTGCTCATTTAAACCGGTATCATTTTAGATAAAATTTTAAAAATAACATTATAAAATTTTTAAAATTAATGTCATTTTAAAAATTTTATTCAAAATAAGGTCGTTTTAAAAGATGTGCTCGAACTTAAGCCGAAGCCATAAGTGTACTATCCAATCCAATCCATTGCATTGTAATCTTTAATCTTTTCCCTTTTCTGGTGCTAAGTTAGTGGAAGATGGGCATTAAATATTAGCCCATTAAACAAAGGAATCGATTGAAAATGAATTCCACTAGACCAGACCACACAACTCTTGGGGCAAGTGCAAGTGCAGGTGGCCATTTCTGTTTAGTAGTGATTATGATATTTATCCTTTTAAGCATAGATTGGATTTAAATATGTTATTATCAAATCATCAAATTCCAAGGATTCAGAGTATATTTTTGTTTTTAAATAAAAATATTAAAAACGTAATAAACATACCTTATATTAGAGTATTTCAATAATGATGGGATGATATAAACTGAATCTAAGACAAAGCAACTTAGATATAATACAAAAGTTGGAACAACCGGCAAAGTTATGCTTTTGTGACAAGAAGTTACAGGCTTGAGTTAAGAGGCTAGGTAGAATTGATGAGCTCCTTCTACCCTCACAAGTAGTGCTTACATGTTGTTTAATGATTGTGGCCACAAGAGACACCTAAAAGTCCAAGTCCTACATCTGTAGCAGTACCCCATCAGGACAGGAAGAGAAGACCCCAACCACAAATATATTCAGACCCTCGTTAATTTTTGCATCATCCATGCATCCTACCAAGCTCATACGTCGCACTCCAAGTACAGTGCACCCTTTCCAAATATGGGTCAGAAGAGCAGAGGCCTGTAGACGCTCTTGAATAGCAGAAATAAAAACAAAACCTCATTGTAGCTCCACTTTTTATGACGTTTCTGATTGTTTCTCAGAATCGTACAATTACAACCTGGAAAAAAGCACTTGAAATTCTCTGTACCCACTATGGTGTACCTATTCTGTTCCACTCAATCTCAGCCATGCAAATGTGAGGGATCCACATGGGACTTACATAGATCCCACACATTCGTATGGCTGAGATTGAGTGGAACAGAATAGGTACACCATAGTGGGTACAGAGGATCTGGTTCCAGAAAAAAGTTCTGCCTGTACTTAAGTCTCCCATTCCAGTTGTACTTTTACAGCCTTTATCCTGCTCCTTCAAATGCCAAGGGTATTCGAATCTGATTCACACAAACCTATTCAGGTTTATTAGATCAAACATCACATTACAGAATCCTTATCGACTTTTCTGCGGTGATGCATCCAAGGCCACGTTAACCAACTTAAGAAGATGACACATGATAGCAAATTTAGGATCGAAGTTTTGGAGCCACCTCAAGAACAGGAGCTAGATCGTATTAATTTTAAGGTGGTTGATTTTATTACCATCATTTCCGTTGGACAATGTAAGTACGGAATCGATTGCTGTTAAGCAAAATTTCATTCTGCAGAAGTATCATGAAACTAGGACGGTAGGACCTGAAAGCCCCACGTAGGGACATAAACCACTTACTGCGTTGCTAGACCAGATGGCCAACAATCAAACCAAATTGCAGATGATGCTACAATGATCTAAAAACACTACAGAGCATCTAACAAGAAGGATTGGAATTTACCAAGATCATAATCAAATCACAAGTACCAAATCCTTTCCCGGCACCTTTCAAGATGCTTAGGCATTCACGTTCATCACACAATCTCTCAACATTAAGACATCCATCTCAAGTATTTATCCACAGTTGTGATCACGTTGATCCCATTTTAAAGGATACAACTAAGACACAGAATTACAATTCCAGAGCAATATAGGGGAAAAAAACTAAGACCAGGTCTCTCAAATGTAGAAAACGGCAGTCCACATAGAAATTACCAACATACAGTACATGCTCTTTCTTTTATCTTCCAACAAACACATTTATAGTACATTCTTGATATACACTATTTATGCAATCTCCATTTTCCAGCAGAAAACAAAGAAATCAAGATGTATTGCTTTCTTGATATAGCATGGTTGCAAGTTAAACTATTAGGATGCAAAGAAAAGGGCAGGGAAAAGAAGGGCCGAACTAAGAAGAGGAAGATGAAGGATGTTGAGGATAAGAAAAAGGTAAGTTTAGTACTAAGTAATGAGGGATAAGGAAACCGAGATTATAAAATAAAGAAGAATAAAGTCTATCTTATAAGGCCCAAAATGCACAAAAAAAGCGTAACACAGATGGTCCCTAGCAGGCAAAAGTAGAAGATCATGAGATAAAAGGAGTTATTTTCACTGAAACTGATTGTGAGATGAATTTGGTATCTTGCATATGCTACTTGGATAAATCAAAGATAAATGACGTGAAGGGCAATGGAGGAAGATGAAGAATATTGAACGGTATTTTGTGTGCCAATCGTTTGAGTTGGTACAAATAGCCTTGCACTTTTCGGTTTTACATTTTTCCTTCCTTTATATGTTATCCATAACAACATAATTCCCATATACCTGTCCTATAGGGATCCTCGCGTCAAACCCAAAATACAAATAAGAAATGCTTCTGTGTTTCAATTCTAAGTTCTCATATTGAAAAACAAATAAATAGGGTTGTACTTTTCTTTCAGAACAATGCATGTAGAGTTGAATGGTTAACTAAAAGAAAGTAATCACGAAAGTCCTACAGTCAATACTCTTACCTGACCAAGATAACTACTTTTCAAGTTTTCAATGCTCTAAAAGATGCAAATGATAGACAAATGAAATCCAGTTTGTTCTTGTTCAGTTTATAGCAAAGTAAGAAGTAAGAAGATACTAATATCAGGTGTCAAACTAGTTTAAACTGAAAAATAACAATGATGAATGAAAAGAACTTAAAAATCAAACTTTGACATACTAAAAATTCCATCACACAAACAAAGCGAGAAAGCCAACTCTCAATCAGTAACATATTTAGTCAAAGTGCAAGGGGAGGACAGATGGAACGTCTGCAAAAACACAAATAATAGCAGAACTTCCAATCGTGCACATTAAGCAAAGTGAGGAATAGGAGTGCTCGTAATATATAGCCCATAAATTCCAATGATAAATGTATTACATAACCCATCATCAAAGATAATAACCTCTAACTACTTATTTCCTTCCTCAAAAGAAAATGGCAAGAAAAATATGGATTATTAAACCCATATAACCAGTTATGTGTTTTCTTTTTTCTAATGGGAAAAAAAGAGAAAAACAAACAGAACAATAGAGAAGGATTTTGTTGCAAAAACACTATTGGCGATCTAATCAACTTGTTGGTAATCCATATTATTAAGTCTATTTCTGTGCTACAAGACCCCAACATCCGAAATTCTCATGTCACCGAACAGGGGAAAGACGCAAACCCAATGGAAGAGAAGTTGAAATTAAGTTTGGAAGAAAAGAAAATTCAAGAGTGACTTCCAAGAAATTTTTGGATGCATCTTGAGTAAATTCTGAAGTTCATCACCATCCCCCAGCCAAATGGGAAAATAAATGAAAAAGTAACAAGGGCAAATTACCCATTAGCAAGACTCCTGCATTGATGGACAAACCAAATCTTGTACATCTCATTGGCAGGGGGTCACCAATACAGGTTATGTGATGTCACCGTATCCTAATGCTCAGCATCCCATCACAGCACAATTATAGACAAAGTTCCCTGACCGCTTTCTTGCAAGCAAGTTCCACTGTGGAGGACCCTCACTCGGAACCCAGGAATTTAGCTCAATAAAACCTTCTCCTGAAGTCCGAGGTCCCCCAATAACAATAAGGCGATCTCCACACGCCCTAAATGCAAGACCCCAGCCATTCATAGAGACTGCACGTTCGGGCAGCCTTCCTACAGTAAACCATGATTTTCTCTCCTTGTCATACTTTCTAACAACCATGTCAGCATAATCAGCAGCATATAATTCATCATTTACAACAGCAAGCAGAGGAGGAGCTTCAGCAGCCGCAGGCATCTCGATCTCTCTGGCACTCCGACCAGGGGACATGTTAGGAATCTCAGTCCATTTCTTTGTTTCCAAGTCATACTCCTCTCCACATCTCAGAAGCCTTGCATCGCTTCCCCCAATACCACCAATAACATAAAATTTACCATCCATAAACACTGCAGAACACATCTTCCTGGGTTTATTCATACTTGGCAATGGTTCCCAAGTTTGCATCTCAGAATTATACATCTCTGCAGAGCTCAGTATGTTTCCCTGAGAATCACAACCCCCAGCTAAAATGGCTATCTCCCCAAGACTGGCAGACCCAAACAAGCATCTGGGTGCATTCATCCTTCTCCCAGAAGACCAAGAATTAGTCAAAATGCTATACCTATAAATAACATGGGACATCACCTCCTTCCCAAATACAAGGAGCTCAGTGCCCACAGCCAAGGACTCCTTATCCGAACACATGAAACATTCATTGGAAGTCATCCTAGGCAAATGCATCCACCTCCGGGAGATGGGATCAAAGGCCTCCCATTCAAGCAGTTGGCATGAAAAATACACCCAATGTTCGATTACACCACGTAGCCTCCTTAGTTTGTATATCTCGCCGTTCCTAACTAATGACCGGAAACTCCTATTCAGGGATGCTATGGACCCATAATCTGACCGTGAGCAGCGAATGAGGCAGTTAATGGACATGTCTCTGCCAATGGCATCAATCAAGGGATCTGAATCAGAAGTTTGCCCTGCTTGATCATTGTCGGATTGCTCGCATGTGGTTTCACAAGAATCTGATAGCTTAAGGGATTTACTCTCTCGATAACCATCCTCGGATTTGTCTAACGGATGCTTGCCTAGCTGGTAAGACATCAAAAACCACTGGGATTCAGGTTGGCAGCAATTACCAAACACCCTTGAAACCAGACAGGAGTCACAGGACCGACCCTCCAACATTTCTCTATACTTTCGCGGGGTAAAAGCGACTAATCACCAGCCCAAATCCTGCTCTTGCATTTGTATTCAGAGCGTAGCAAAACGGACAAAAGCAACCACTGAAACGGCACAACAAAAACATCGCAAATACAGGGGGAAAAAAAAACCCTTATCAGCCAGAATTTAACCAAAATTTCCTGCAAAGCTAACTGACTTTCTATCCAAAACAGAGTAAAGGAGAAAACTTTTGCGCGGTGAAAATTGATTCCGGGAAACCCAGAAACCCCAAATGAGAACTTTTGAAGGCTTTGCTACAAATCTAGAGAATAACCCGAAAAAAAAAGAAGAAAGCCCAAAATAATGTATTTGCCGACGATTGTTTTGATAATCGATTATTTTTGTCATAATTTGAAACCACTTCAATGATCTGAATCCAAATGAAACAAACGATTCAGATAAAAACGAAGCCCAAAAGAGAAAACCAAATCAAATCTGCACTTCTCTTTATCTACCTGGAGATGGTCAAAACTCAACATGGCAAATTTTTTTAAGTAGAAGAAATCGAAAACAGAGTTGAAATGATAATTCAGACAAGGGTAAGTTATGACTAAACACGGCAGATCTCAAGAACCCAGTACAAAGAATAAATCAGAAACTATGAACAAACAAAAATCTAGCACTTCGAAGACAACAAATGACCTGAATTTGGATCTGTTTGTAGATTTTGGTTACACTGACAGAAAAAAAAAAACAGAGAAACTTTGAGATAACTCAAAAAACGAAAGGAGAAAATTACAATGCAAGCGGAGAGAGAGAGGGGCAGAGAGACTTACAGATTGGATAATAAGAGGGAAGGACTTGAAGGGGAGTTTAGAGAAAACAAAAAAAGTAAAACACTCGTACGTGTTCCTGTTTAAGCTGTTCGCGCTTCATAGTTATATATATTATCAACTGCATCTCCCTCTCTCACACAAACCCAAACACACACTCCGTTTTCCTTTTTTGGTATTAATCGTCTGGTCCTTCGGTTGCTCTCGTCTTTTTGATTTGGGTCTGAAGAGCCAATCAGCCAAATCTTTTTAGAGGTACCCTATCTGTCTCTCTCTTTTATTTTTATAATCAAATAAAAACTTTTGATTAAGAATTAATTAATAAGTTCATTTTCCTTAATTTTCTCTTTTATCGTTTTATTCCGCGAGGGCTTGACGACGGAGGAGGAGGAAGAGGAGGAGTTGGTGTGGCGATGCGGTGATGAGTGGTGACTGTGGGCCCTCTGGAAATTGAGCAAACTTTCCTAAGTGACCGGTTACCGGCTGCGACTGTATCACCACGTGGGTTGACTCTGAAGAACCTAAACCGACCATTACCGTATTAATTACTGTATTAATCACTCCTGTCTCCTGTCTCCTTTCTTTTTCTTTTTTTAGAACAATAAATACAAAAGTACATTAATAAAACACAACTTAAACTCTTTGGTAATAAATCTAATCTAAGAAGGTAATGTATGAAACAAATCATTTAACCGTTAAGCCAAAATGTTTTTGTATAAAATAAGGTAATGTATGATAATATTTTAATTTTAATTTTAATTTTAATTAATTAAAGTAAAAATTGGGGTCTAATTGAATTTGAACAGATAAATTTAATTAAAATATATATTAAAATTATGAGTCGTTTTATTCTACTTCTAATTTTCTGTTCTGATTAAGTCGTTTGGTTTTATTTCTATTTTTTACTGTGATTTTTAATTTCATTTTCTGTTTTTTGTTTTTTAAATAAAAACAAAATTTTGTTAATAATTACATATTAGATAAAACTTAAATATAAATTATTTTAAATTTATTAAATTTATTTTAATATCTTATATAACATTTTTAATAAAGTATCAATAAAAATTATTTTATTTATTAAAATAAATAATTTTAGAATTAAATTTATTTATAAATTAATATTTATTTAAAATATATTTTAATAATTCAATCAAAATTTATTTGAAATTTATACATTTTGAAGATATTTTAAACTTAGTTATATTTTTAGTAATTATTGAATTGATTTTATTTAATTTAATTAACATTTATTTAATTAATTAATTATTAATTAAATTATTAATGATTCTTATTAGTAATTAATATATTAAATAATTAAATAATATCTATTTAATTAATAGTAAATCAGATTATAAAAAAATAAAAATAGAAAACAAAACCTACTTTTTGTAATTTTTATAAATTTTAAAAATTGTAAGAAACCAAAACTAAAAATAAAATAAAAATTCAAACAAATAAAATTTTTATTAAATTAAAAAATATAGAAACAAAAGGTGATTCGTTAATTCTAAAGATCTTGGCCACATTCTTAATAATTCGTCTCAATTTAGAACGTGAGGCATCTAATAAGTTAAGACACCGGTGACCGGTGACTCCGGCTAAGGATCGTGCTGCCAAAGTGCCAAAGAGTAAAAGTCTGAAGTCTGAGCCCTCCCAATACGGCAACGTTCTCGGTGGTTTAGGTGCCTTTTGGACGGTAAATAAAATAAATCAATTGGTATTCGTCTTATGGTGATTGGTGGGGTCTTTGCCCCTTTCGGGGTGCATTTAAACATGTCTTTGACTGGTCAAATCACATATCATCCTTTGAGATCGTAATAATTTTGATCTTTTCTTTTGGATCCAAGTTCTATCTATTCTAAGTTTTGTTTTGTTGCCTGCGTCGTTACTCATTCGAGACGTTTTCATTATAATTTCTTGATTTTCTTTCATTTCCGTTTAACGGGAAGAACAGCGATAATAACTATTCAGTAAAAAATTTCGCTAAATGTTAAATTTAAGATAGATTCACTATATACAACCTTGTTTTTAACTAATAGAGAGATTACTATTAGGCCTTTCTAAATTTAAGGGAGGTTCGAATATTACTGAACTTTTACAGATTTTTTACATCAGCGAGATTTTTACTTACTGTTGTTGTTATATAATTTATTGTTATATGTAATAATGTAAGGTTTCAAAACAATAAAAGTTTTAATTCTACTGGATGATCCAACAGGTGTTCTAACCAGTGAAGAATGTCTTACGAACATGTTAAAAGAAGACTTGTATGGACAAGATAATTAGAATTGACTAATCAAAGGACCCATTTACACATTTTGCTCCGTGTTTTCAATTGGGATCCTATAACTTTCAAAGAAGCTATAAAAGACTCAAAATGGTAAAAGGCCATTCGTTAAATGCAACATCACTCAGGATTTGATTGACTAATTCCATTTGGTGTCAAGTGGATGTATAAGACAAAGTTAGTTCATGGATTGGCCAATGGACATTCATCTCTAATCCCAAAAAAAAAAAAAGATCTTTCAGTAGTTGCAATTAATATTAGACTTATTAAATATAATGTTTAAAATGATGAAGAATGGTTGAAAATATGTGCTTAATTTGGAATGGTTGAAAATATGTGCTTAATTTGTTAATTGTTTTTGTCAATAAAAGTTTGTTTAAACTATTTTAATTTTGGTTTTATTTTTTATTTAAAAGAATACATAATTTTATTGAAGCTTATCTTACGTTTTTTTTAATTATCTTGATACTTTATTAAAAATTATTTACTG
>JANZXP010000194.1:7504225-7520568 GCA_027576715.1 Erythroxylum flavicans
TTATTTATATGTGAAATATCTGAAAATTATTGTTATTTCATATTAATTATGATTATTATTTATTATTTTGATTTTTAGAGACAAAGTTTAAAATATACAGTATACTGTATAATATGACAATAAACTATTTTGCAATTTTTAAAAAAATTTAGCGACTATTTCATAAATTTAAAAAATTACCTGAAACGGTATCTGATATTGACCGGTATTGGTACAATACCGCACTAAAATCCAATTTGGTACTAAGTCCGATATGGTATTTATAACATTCCTCACATTAACACAATTCTACACATATACATAGGATAATCATCTAATAAACACCTAGAAACATACTAAAACTCCTATCGTAATATCTTTAACTATTTTAGGAAAGATATTATACGATCAAATTGTTATTTCTAGGAGTTGTAACATATAAGAATTCAGTTTAGTAAATTAAAAATGAGATACATCTTGATATAAATATTTAGAGAAAAATAATATTTTTTGAGCCCGTTACAATTAAGTTTGGCACTTGATATATGACATGTTCATTCTTTATATTTGAGATACATAATTTTATTAATTAAATCCTAATAATCCTATTAATTGGATCTAAATTATGTTTAGAAAATAATATTATCATTTTATTTTATAATTGGTTAATAATCACTACAACAAATCATAAAATTATTTTTTGATGAAAATGCATTTTTAAAAGAAAATATCTGTAATTAGAACATATGATTCTTTAAATGAAAAGTACATGCTCGGCTAATAGAAACGAGAACATATTCTTGTGTCTCATAAAAAAGAGAACATATTCTTATAATTTTATATTTGTATAGAATAATTATAAAATATTTTAAGGATTAAATTTTAACATATTTTATACAAATATAAAATTCCACATTAATATACATTTTTATTAAAGTTTTAAAATTAATTTAATCTTAAATATATATTATAATTCATCCATTTGAAACAGGAAAGATCTATTTATTTACAAGTTTAGAAATTATTTGATATAAAATGAAGTTTACTTTGATAAAATTTTAACTAATATTGACATAATTCAAAATTTTCTTACATATTGTAAAACGCAACGCAACTCTCAAGACGATTCAAACTCAATTATCAGTTCATTTCCAGCGTACAGAAACGAAAATATGTAAATGCTAAATATGTAATAAGGAATTGAAGCTAAAAAAGAAAACATGTAATAATGAAATGTAACATGAGTGCGACCGTTGAATTTATTCCACGTCAGCACTGGAAACATCCGGGTTGACCGCGACTGTTTCTCCTGCACAAAAAGGAGCCTGATGCATAAGAAATTATATATTCTGCGGTGCAACTTAGTGCTGAACGTGCACTCGATTCAACCTTAGCCGTTCGATATCTAACATCATGATCAGTTAGCCCGAATCTACTCAGAACGCTGTCCTTTTATTACGAAAGAACGTAACTAAGCTAAGGGCTTCTCAACTATAAAAACTCCCCATTTTAGTTTAGTTGATAGTAAACTATTCCATCAAGTCCAAAAACACTAGAGGTTCGATTTCACTTCCCACAGAACCTCAAAAGGAGCTTCCTTTTCTCTCTCCACTTACTCTCCTGAGGCTCTATTCCATCTTTTGTTCTCTCTCTGTCTCCCTCTTGTGCTTTTTGGAGTTAGTCTCCACATCTGGGTTTCGTATTTTTGGAAGATTGGGGAGCTCAAGATTCAATGGCTACGGTGCTTTTATTTATGTTGTTGGCAGTGTCCGTTGTTTACGCTGATCAAAGTAAGTTTCTTTCTATTATATATTAATTGCTGTTGGAGGTTCTGAGTTGGTTTCTCTTGGGTTGGCAATCAAACAACAGCATTCTTTACAACCAGACTCAGTCTTTTCGAGTTACTGACTTAAGTTCAGTACTATGTTTCTTTCTTTTCACGAGAAATGATGGCTTCTGGTAACATGGTGTTACTGGTTTGCATTTTTGAAGTGATTTCTTTTTGTTGGTATTCCTTCTCTTGGAGTGTGGAGCTTTTCCTCTGCATTCATGTTCTTCTACCATTGGCTTCTGTTGCGCTTTTCAAATAATTTGTATGCGGAAACTGGGTTAGGAGGCTTTTGCTTCATCTTTCTTGTATGTATTGCCTCTGTTGATTACCCCATCTCCAACAGAGTTTCATCTTCATTTGTGATTTAGATGAATTCATTGGATGGAAGTTGTTAGCTGCAGGTCGTCGGTTAGCAGCATAGGAATTATTACATTTTGAATGCTAGACTTGGGTAGTACTTAATGTAAGTTTGGTTTTGAGTTCTGAAGCAACAATTTTGGTTTGCTTTATGACAAGTCTTTCTGTAGAAAACAGCAGGATGAAAGTAGAGAGAGAGAGAGAGAGAGCGCATGGTTGTTTTGGAAATACTTATTTTGTTGTTCTTATCAAGGCACTAAGTAAACCCTCTGCAGAAAAAGTTTTTCCTACATTGGAAACTTGTTAGATCTTCGATTCCTTAATGGGGAATCTCACCAACATTGCGCCCCAGCTCATAGGTAAAGGGCCCTTTGCCTGCATATATGATACTTTCTATGTAGTGTTTGCTGTACCAAAATGCCCTTTTCTTGGAAACAGAAACTCAGTTCTTATTGAATGAATAGACGTCTACCTCCAAGGATAACATTGTCACTTTTTCTGTCACTGGCATAACATATTGCAGATTATGACAGTACAATATCAATTAGTATTTCGCTTTCCCCTTGTTATTTTCTCTTGATAAACAGACATCCCAACTCAGATCTGTTGTCAGGGTATTCTATGTTCAAACCTACTCCTTCGCTTAATTTGGCCAAGGTGCTGTGACTCTTCCCTGGTTCTTTTAACTATTAGGAATGTCAAAGTGAAAGGAAAAACAACTTGAGACTGACCTTTAACTGTGATTAATGAAAAAGATAGAAGGAGAGACTTAAAATCGTGGAAGTGATTGAGGTTATGATGCTCCTAAGCCTGGAAAATTAAAAGATTTTAAAAAGTATGAAAGTCTTCATTTTTGTTAAATAAAACGGGTAAAATAAGGAAAATCCTGAAAGTGCAAGGTACAATCATTTCTCCGGAAATGCAATATCTGATATCTGACAATGGAATGGACGATTCTATATTTTTCATTAATGGCTTCATAAGGCTTTCAAATCTAAATATGCTATTGGCGAACCCATGTGGTGTGGGTGAAGAACTTTTAAGAAACTCTTCTATTTGTCAGATTGCCTCTTTTCCCCTCAACTTTTCTAGTTGAACTATATCTTTGTTGTTATCCATGTCTTAGATTCTAAACAAAGGGAGAGGTGTCTGCCCCAGCTGCAGGATAATGTCAATTATTTGCAAAAGGAGACAACAGAATAGACAGTACATGATGACTGAGTAATTTGTATAACTTGTAGGCATTTATATATCGATTCCATATAGCTGTCAAAGTAGTCAATTTCGTTTTAGTGATTTGCTATGTACATGCTATCAAGTAATTAGTTGCTTTTTTTATTTGAGGGTTTTCGGCCTTACTGAAAACATCAAACCCTTGGGTTCACATCTCATTGGTAAAGGGAGACAGAATTAGATTTTCTTAATTCCCTATACCTCTTGCCCCTTTGGCCTAACCTGCCCTAAGCACAACCAAATCATTGAATCAAAAGAAAAATATCAGCTAGGTAGGCCTATATAGGTCCAGCTTTGGTAGTAGAGTTCCCTTCAATTATCATTCCTTTAATGGAAACACATCTTTTGATACTATCATCAAGCAAGTTACTTCTTTCAATTGATTCCCTCCCAATGCTCTAAGTAGGTGTAGACATTGACTCTATGTCCTTAACAGAGCCAATCAAATAGGTAATGACATAGTTGGTCAATGAACATAATACTTTTATTGACTCGGTTTGATTTCATTCTTGACAAACAAGGTTTACTAGAATTTGTTATCTGCTGGATAGGTTGTTAAGGAGTTCAGTAGAACTTCCATTAGCTTTGAAGTAGCTAAAGTTTTAAGCAAATAATATTCCAGGACTGTAAATCTAACAATGTCTGTCGTTGCCTTGGTTGGCTTTGTTTTCAAATGCATTCTTGCCTTCTTTAATTCAAAAGGCTTCTATGTTTACAGCGTCATTGGCAACATGAGTAATTGTAAACAAAGTTATCTCCTTAATTTGTCTGAATCTGCATCCTTGAACTACTTGTTGCAGATGCATTTATTGGTGTGAACATTGGCACAGCACTTTCTGATATGCCAAGCCCCACTCAGGTGGTTGCACTACTTAAGGCTCAAAATATTCGACATGTTAGGCTCTATGATGCAGACCGGGCCATGCTACTCGCACTTGCCAATACAGGTATCCATGTGACTGTTTCTGTTCCTAATGATCAGCTCCTTGGCATTGGTCAATCAAATGCAACTGCGGCCAACTGGGTTAAACGCAATGTAATAGCTCATGTTCCGGCTACAAACATCACAGCAATTGCTGTTGGATCTGAAGTCCTTACTACTCTCCCTAACGCCGCCCCAGTCCTTGTTTCTGCCCTAAAATTCATCCATTCTGCCCTCGTTGCGTCTAATCTTGATAGTCAAATTAAAGTCTCCACTCCACATGCCTCTTATATTATTCTTGACTCTTTTCCCCCTTCCCAAGCTTTCTTCAATCGATCTTGGGACCCGATTATGGTTCCCTTGCTCAAATTTTTGCAGTCCACAGGGTCGTACTTTATGCTGAATGCGTATCCATATTATGACTATATGCAATCCAATGGTGTAGTCCCCTTGGACTATGCTCTGTTTCGACCCCTCCCTCCTAATAAGGAAGCTGTTGATGCCAATACACTTCTTCATTACACTAATGTTTTTGATGCAGTTGTTGATGCAGCGTATTTTGCAATGTTCTATCTAAATTTTACCAATGTGCCTCTTGTTGTAACCGAGTCTGGTTGGCCTTCCAAAGGTGACTCGTCTGAGCCAGATGCAACAATTGAAAATGCTAATACTTACAACAGCAACTTGATTAGGCATGTCCTCAATAACACAGGCACTCCCAAGCATCCTGGGATTGCTGTTAGTACATATATATACGAGTTGTATAATGAGGATGAGAGGCCAGGCCCTGTTTCTGAAAAGAACTGGGGGCTTTTTGATGCCAATGGGCTACCTGTTTATATCTTACACTTAACGGGGGCTGGTACTGTGTTGGCAAATGACACTACAAACCAGACCTTTTGTGTTGCAAAGGAAGGCGCTGACCCGAAGATGCTTCAGGCAGCACTGGATTGGGCTTGTGGACCAGGGAGAGTTGATTGCTCACCTATGTTGCAAGGACAGCCATGTTATGATCCAGATAATGTGGCTGCGCATTCAACATATGCTTTTAATGCTTACTTTCAGAAAATGTCCAAGGCTCCAGGGACATGTGATTTTAAAGGGGTTGCTACCATCACAACTACAGATCCAAGTAAGTTACTGTATGCCTAGTGAAAACAGTTGGAGAGACTATTCTTAGAAGTTATTAATTAGTCACTGGTTCCTAGACCTTTTGATTTATTATAAAAGACAGTGGCATATATATAATCATGTTAAAAGCTATCTTGTTGGATGTCTCAGATGTTTGGGAGAAACCTCCCAAAACGGTCTACAGGTTTGCGAGCTTCTGTCTAGCTAGATAATTTGGTTGATATCACAAATTAATTTGATTTTAATTTCTTCCAGGACAGGACTAGTGGATAGGTGTTTCACAATGGGGCGGAGCTATATGCAGTTCACTGGGGGCATGTACCTCACTGACTGAGATGAAAATTTAAACTTTTACATTGATCTTTTGTGCTATTTTTGTTTACCCTATTAACAAAATGCAATTTTTTTTACACAATATTATGTAGTTCCCCCCCACTAAAAATTTTTGCTCCGCCCCTGGTTTCAATGCATTATTATGTTTTATTGGTTTATAGCGACTGCTGATATGGTTTCACTGGTGCAGGTCATGGTTCGTGTATATTTCCTGGAAGGTATGATGATGCATGCCATTATTTTACATTCCTTGTTTCTGCTTTAGAAACAATACTGTTGCATGTATTTACTTGTATTTTGTTTCTTTCTTGGCAAGTGCAGTGCTGGTAGAAATGGCACATTGACTAATAACACATCTCTTGCTCCATCCTCAAATTCAACTAGTTCTGATACCGCATCTCTATATGCATATGGTGCTGGTTCTTTCACGACCTCTGTTATTTTAGGCGCTTTGCTGACAACTGCAGTTTTGCTATAGAACGTTTTGTCTTTGTACAACCTTTGTCAGAAAAATTTGCTTTTAGTTCTGTTGTACACTTTCACTGAGAGGAGCTGCTTTAGATCTGTTTGGAAAGCTACAAGCCGATTCAATTTTGGTTTCCTGGAGAGGAGTTGAGGATTGGCCACCTAGCTGTGTAGTTCTAACTTCAGTTGATCGTTGGGGTTAGTGTTCAAACTAGCCAAGACAAAAATTGAATTGTTTGATGTAACTAAGGGTAGATTTGGTTTGATTGTATTCTTTGAACACCATTTTTTAATGGAATTTTCATGTCATGTTCTTCATTTGCCGCTCATGGCTTTAACGGAGATGCCGCTGTTTTTTCATGTCTGAAATCTCCAAGGTTATAATCAAAGTTTTAATGGACAAAATTTGGATGTAGCAGCCAAAATCTTGAAAAGTTGAGTTAATACGTATATTTCTGAGCAAGTATATAGGACAAGAATCTCTTGGGTTATTTTCAGTCACTAACATCATTGATGAACTTGACGGCTTTCATGTGACAAACATCACAAACAAACCCGGTAGAACTGCACGGACTGACATGTTGATTGCAGTATGGTTTATTGCAGAAGTTGCATTTTGGAAGGTGAAGCCAACAGTTTAAACACACAACATCCGCACAAACTGTCTCACCTATTTCATCATCCACACACCCTCCGCACTCAGCACACCTTGAAATGCAGAAATTGCATCCTCCGCTGTCTATCTTCCTCTTGCAGGTCTCTCTTGAGCAGCTAAAAACCATTCCCACTTGGCTGCATATTGGACAGACTTCCACATCAATCCTGCGACCCTCTTTGTTTCTTGAAGTTTGAGAGCTTCTGTACTGATGATAAAAGATGGGCTGTTTCTGTTGGTTTGCTGAGTAAGGTTGAAGATAAGAACAGAGTGTTTCAAGGTGTTCTTTTTTAACGCCGTAGAGGCCATTTATCTGTATGCTCTCCAGGTTGTCGTGATGTTGCGACAGTGTCTTCACAGCCCTTATAATTCCCTCTGGGGTCAAGCCAGTGCATCCAGGTACGTGGAGCTGAATAAAATAAACATGAAAACGTAACTTGTTACTGAGAGCATTAAATCACTGGTGCCTGCTTTTAACACACAAATTATGTATGCTGTCCATTCTCTACCATATCTAGAAGTTTAGAGCTCATTTAATCAATGAATATCGTGAGCCATTTGAGCCAAAAACGCAGAAAATAATTGAAGGTTGGAGAACAGTTAAAACCAAGATGGGCCATTGAAACCATTACCTTACGGATAAAAGGGTTTTCATCCACAATCCTTTGAAGCCCATCGTCTGTAATCTTTCCACAATTCACAAGACTCAAACTTTTGAGCCTGCCATTTGCTCTTGAAGCAATTTTCAGCAAACCTTCAATGGACAACCGAGAGTTAAGAGGCCTTTCGACACAGATATTCTGCCATGGCAGCACATCCTTCTTTAAAGCCTCTCTAAGTGACACGCAGACTTCACTCATAACCAGAAGCTCATATACAGGAAGGTAAGCCAATACAAAGAACAAAGCTTCGTGGGGTGATCCTGTCGGTTCAGCTTCTCTATTTTTAGGTTCCTCGTCAGAGCTAAGATGGGAATCAATAATAGCCATAATCTTCAGTTTCCGTGTGCTCGCAGTTATGGTTTCAAACTCGAGGATGAATTTCAAATATGGCAACAGAAAATTTTCTCAATTGGAAAGTTTAAAGGCATGTATGGAGAAGAAAAAGCAAGAAGATATAGACCATAACCTTCATTTTTGTTTCAATTTTAGAGGATAATATGAGATGACGTAGATTAAAATTAAAAATATAAAAAAAAGAAGTTTTATGGTGAATTGCAAGAGAGATAGAACAGGAGTCTAACAGACACGCTAGACCCTTTTTTTGTTTTGTTGGTTGTTGCTTCTTTCATCTCAGGGGGACAGATCATCTGTACCCTTTATTCTGTACCCTCTATCTCTTTTTGATCTCAACCATTTAATTTATTGCATTGAATGGTTGAGATCAAATAAGTACTGGGTAGGTACAAAATAACGGGGACAGAAGATCTGCACCCTCATCGAAGACAGATCATCTGTACCCCTTATTTTGTACCCTCTGTCCCTTTTTGATCTCAACCATTCAACTTATTGCATTGGATGGTTGAGATCAAATAAGTACTGGGTAGGTACAGAATAAGGGGTACAGTGCCAATATATATTGTACCATGCGAATCAGGATGTACCAAATTGCCTTAATTTACAGAACAACTGAATTATTTATAAGTTTTGTGGGAGGACTTGAATCTATAATTTCCTTCATTTTCCAATAGGTAGTGTATCCGTGACTAAATTGATTGTGGGAGCTAATTTGTAACATCAAGTACTTGCCAAATTACGTTAAAGAATCATTTAAATTCACTTCAGTTTTTTTGGTTGGGAGTTAATTTCACTTCTATTTTTATTATAATTTTTAATTTTTGTTTTCTTTAGAAAAACAAAATCGTCCTTAATTGTTAATATCAATGCATTTATATTTATTATATATTAGATCAAACTTAAGAAAAATTATTTATTTTACTAAAATAAATAATTTCAAAATTAACTTTTTATTTAAAAGTTAATATTTATTTTAAATATATTTTAATTATTAAATCAAATTATATTTAAGATTTATACATCTTAAAGACATTTTAAAATTAATTATATTTATTAATAATTATTAAATTAAATTTATTTAGTTAGTTACAAAAATTAATTAAATTATTAAGTAAAATTAAATTTTCATAATTCTTATTAATAATTAATTTTAATTAACTAAGTATTTAATATTAAATTAAATTATGTATAATTCTTATTGATAATTAATATATTAAATAAATACATATTATTTATTTAGTTGATAGTAAATTAAACTATGGACAAAAACAAAAACAAAAAACCACTTTCAAGGTTTTCATAATTTTGAAATTTGAAAGAAGCCAAAAGTAAAAGCAGAAACTAAAAACTCAAATAAACATATTTTTTATAGAATTTAAAAATAAAAACTAAAAACTAAAATAAATATAAAAATAAAAACAAATTGACCCTAAAAGTTTATATTCTCTTTGCCCTCTAATCTATGTATGTGTGTAACAATCATAACATTTCATTTATGCTCCTACAAAGAGAGTTACACAAAACATTAAAATAAAATTGCGAGTTTATGAGTATTAAAGTCAGCAGTTTTACATACGAACTAAGATTTGATACTTTGGATTTACCAAGAACAACATACACATTGGCAGAAATCACGTTCTCAAATCAGTCAGTGATCCAAAGGCTCAACAGCAGTCTTAAAGAGGAGGATATAAACCTTGTCAATGGAAAAATACAAGAATCCTCCTATGGAATGTGTTACGTAAGAACCAAAGCTGGTTCCAACTATGCAGTGCCAAGCTGGTCCATATGCAGAGTCAAATTCCTGTCAGGGGAAGCGACAAATAAAATAAGCTGGTTTTCGATGGCCCTTCTGTGTGGAAAAGCATATTACAGACCAAACTATTCCACAAGTCACTTAGGAAACAAGAGTGAATACAACCTAGGCTGGGCACCCCTTGCACAGAGATGAATGGTATTACTACCTTTAATTTCATACTCCAATTCAATATAAATACAGAGAAGCACAGCCCAGCTTTGAAGTTGAACTTTATCGTGGAAAAGAAGAATGCAGCATAATACCAGCTACTTAATATGATATGCTTCTGTGCTTGTATAATTGAGCGATTAATAAACTAATCCATTGATGAGCAAGAAAATATGATCTGAGACAATTGAGATGGCATGGCCATGTTTAATAAGTTATCATAAAAGGCGTGAAAGAGAGACACAATGGAAAGACCATTTTTTTTCCTACAATGGCACAAACTATTCATAGTTTCTTTTTCATCTCCCCAGTTTCGGGGTCCATTTCTTTTTACCATGTTTTTGTTAGCTCCCTTCTTTTATTCCTCGGTTTCCTATTCTAGAGCTGTGAACTCAATTGCCATGTCCTTCTTTTACCAAAATTGCCAGGCTATTATGCGTAAGAGAACTTTAGCAATTGCAAAGAAGCAAATATCATGGTGGGAGAAACACACAAATGAAGAGTGGAAAAGGTGAACATAGCAGAAATAATTTATAATTTAGATGTATAGTTTTTTGCTTTTCAAAGTCAACAGACAAGAACAGCAAACTAGTAAAACAGAACAAGTTATCAGTAAGGTTCAACTACAGAAAAATATATATTTTCCGTGACAAAGGTATAAATGCAAATAGACAATGCATTATAAAATTTTGAGGATAAATTCCCCAAGTATCTGCCATCTATTTCCAAGAACACAAAAATTATTTGCTATCTCATCATTTCCTTTGTTCTTGCCATCATGAATTCATGACTGTTAGAGTGAAATACCAACAATCCATTTCAGCAAGGCATTACGAATCATCATGTTATATGAAGATTTCTCTTACCTAAATTGATAATTCACAACCATTATGTTCATAGGTCGAATGTTCTTGGTTAAATTGATGGATCCACGGTAACATCATTCTCAATGATAATTTATAACAAGCGAAACTTCAACAAATGTGAGGATCAAATGATAAACTAAGCTTTTCATAGTCCAATTGGGTTTGTCTTTCAAAAAAGACTTCAGTTTTGAGTAAGCACAATAATCTTGATCAAGCTAGGAATGAAGACAAATATCATGCTTAGTTTGGTGAGAGGCAGTTTGTTCTAAACCTAATGAACAAATCTTATAACTGTTTGTAGACTGCTGAGTCAAGTTTCATTGCTCTGATACCTTTAAATGTTAAGTAAATGATAACAGGCTGCTAAGGTTGAGTTCTAAAGGTTTCTAATTTATATTTTGCCACAGGAAGATTAAAAATAAGCCACAATAAGCATACATAGTTCAAGCCCTATTGAATATGAAATTGAATCATGAACATCACACAATCAACAGCCAAACCTCATCATCTTAGGCCTTCTGTGGCATAAATTGTTTTATATTTTTATTTCTACTTTGCAGGTCCCTAGTTACTTCTGGGATTAATTCTCTTCTCTTTCTTTAACTTCTTGAAGTTTTCATAACAACCAAAGCATAAAATGACTTTCAAATTTGGAAACATTATATTCATTTATTATATGATAAGAGCTATCGGGAAAAAATGATTGCTAAGTACTTCCTCAACTATTGGAAAAACCATATCCGTCAATACTAATTATCAATTGGAAATTTTGGTATTAAGTTGAAAAGTTTATTTGTTGCCTGACAAAAGATTTTAATTGGCCTCACATTTAGCCTCTGTCATCTATCTACAAAAACAGTGGACAAATGGTAGTTAATAATAAGTATTTTCATTGTCAGATTATTATTTTCCAAAACAAAAGTAAGAAAAACAGTTATGAACCAGAAGCAGAAAATACCACGCAACTGTTCCCAGGTAAACGCAGTCAATGTTATATGCACTTTAAATCTTTTTTGACCTTCAAGACCTATTGTTGAATATTGTCATTAGCGGAAGTCACCAAAGCCTGATCTCTTATCTGAAAACATTAAGTATTTTTACAATAGAAAAGAGTGCTTCATTTATTTTAGTCTTCAAACTCTATCAACTATATTAGAAAAGATAGCAAGATCAACAAGGAAATTGAAAAACCTTACTAGAGCTTTCATGTAAATTATCTTATTTGATGAAAAATAAATAGTGGTTTGAGATCTTTAGTGAAAGGAAGTGAGAGTGAGTTATAGGAAAAGTATGATTTAAAAATATATTAATAAGAGCTCTGTCAAGTTTTCCATAATCAATGCTCTACCACCCTTTTTTTTCAAAATTTAAAGAACATCATACCTAGGCTAAAGCCAAAGCATTAGAAAGGAAAAACTGATACAAGGCATGTTAGTTACTTTTTATACAAATTTATAGGCTAAATGAAAGCACTATTTAATAAAAAAGAATTATTGAAAGAACTTTCAAGTACCCTTATTAAGAGTTGTACCACTTTCATTGTTAGATCATATAAAATAGTTGATAGAAAACCTCCAATCAAATGGCTTATCTTGATTGATCAATAGGCTACTTTAAAGAGATTTCGTTATAGGAAAGTTGTTGGTTACATAAATCCAATTAATTCAATTATTTAATGCAATCCTTAATGGAATGCATATATACTGGAGCTCCAATATTGCTTTACTAGCTAAAATAATCAACGATATTGAAAGGATCTTTAGAAACTACTTATAAAGTGGGATAAGAAATAGTAAAGGATGTCCTAAGCTCACTATAACAATTAAACACCATCTAATGGCATCATAGATCTCCCACATTTTTAGATGTCGGTCCCTAGTTAGCCATAACATTAACATCAGCTAAATGATATATTCGAATATTCAAGTAAAGAAATCTCAAAACTGAAAACAACCACCTAATAAATTTACCCTATATTGTCTAAGCATCCAATTAAGGCCAGTACAGAAAAATCCCAGTTAAAACTCAAACACTATCAAACAAAAAAGAGCAACATTAATAACAAGCTGAGATCTTTAACTTTGGGAGGGATGGTTTGGATTCAATTTGGCTCTCCTTGCCAAAAATGACAATGAACAGCAACACTACTATTTACCTGAACATGAGAACATAAGCAACTACTATTAGTGTGCATTACTATTAGTGTGCATGAGCAACTACTGTTAGTGTGCATTACTCTTACAACATCATTTCCCAGAACATGAGAACAAGAATCTATGAAGACATTAGCAAATATGTGAAATTAAAAGATATGAACTAAAACAAAAGAGAGAGATAATCAAACTGGAAAAAGAAGACACAACATAAAGAGTTTTATGTATATTGTCGTATTTAAAGAAGAAAATGGACAACCTAGTTGAGCTAGTGCATATGGATCAAAGCACTGGAATCCATTATCTTTACCTGATATGGTTCAATGGATTTGTTTTTATCAACAAACTACCTAGTGGTGGCTATGGGAGAGATCGAACAAGATCATAATTGATTAACTGAATTCCGTTTAACATACAAGTGTGTTGGTTGGAAAAATGCGGTGAGTGCAGAAGCCTACCATAATTTAAAGCATAATATGATAGTAACAGTTCAAAGGTGCGATATCTTGATTATGGACACCTTGTTAACATGTCAAAGAAAGTTTGAAGATATTAAATGAGACTTAGGATGGGATCAATAATTCTTCTAGCTCTATACAGAGAACTAATGTATCAGATTCTATTCTGAAAATATATGGTGAGGGGCTACTTTCCATTCTTAAATCCATGAATATGGTTAATCATAAGAAGATGCAAAATATTGTAGAAGCGACTTTTTAAACCTTTAGACGTCTATCACTAGACTAGATGGTTAGAAACTTGCTTAGCTCCTTTTCAAATACCTTAGGGTTACAAGTAAATAATAAGAGTTAGATATTCTTTAGTGTGGTGCAAGATGGAGAGACTGAGAAGTTTGAAGCTGTGTTACAATTTTCAAAAGGACAATTCTCAATTAAATATTTGAGAGTACTTCTAAGCTACTGTAGTCTTAAAATCCCTGAATATTAGCCCCTTCTAGATAGAATAACTAAAAGAATCTAGAGCTGAAAAATGAGAAACTTAGTTATGTGGGAAGAATGCAACTCATTCCTAGTATGCTATTGAGTATAGAATGTTTTTAGGTCTTTACATTTTTTATTCTCCAACATATTCTTAATAAAATACAAGCATATGTTCTTATGTTTGTGTAATGGGCTAAAAAACCTTCAACATAAGTAATTATATAGAGCTAATAGGACTAGATAACCCCTTATACTATCACATTGAGCAATGATTTGAATATACGCCAAGAGAATGAGGTAAATGCAGTATAAATATAAGAGAATGAAGTGGATAATCCTAAGGTGAAAATCAATTGATACTGAGAACAATATCATTAAGCATAACACATAGGTATTAATAAGAGATAAAGAGATTGGTACTTCTATTTTCTATAGTGATGAAGATACTTATGAACCTATAAACTAAAAAGAAGAGGAACTAAATCCTTCAACCAGTGAAAAAAGAAGATCAGCAAGGAAGAATAGGAAAAGTAGACTAATGGGGTCTCAACCTCTTATCTAATAGCTGTCAGTTCTAATATAAAATATAAAAGGTTAAATAACCCTTTTAAAGGTAGAGTTTAACCCAAAGAAGAGGCCACTAACTTTGGGATTAAGGCGATCTCCAAACTTCTTTTAAATGGACTAAAGTATTCATTAAAGACCCTTATTAATCAAACTCAATGTGCTTTCATTGTAGGAAGACTAATTAGAGATAATATGACACTAGTTCAAGATTTGATGAAGGGATATATCTCTTGAAAGTTTTATAGAAAGATAATTCATTGATAATAGTAAGCTAAAAATTCCTAATAGCAAAGACTGAAAAGAAAGATAGAAGAGTATTCACCTCTAAGATATCAGCAGATGTTATGCCAGAATCTATCAATTGAGCCTTAAGAAGATCAAACTTCTCAGGTGTGAGCTTGTTCAGTATCCTGTACAATTGAACTTGTTAAAATGATACTACTAATGTATAAACTTCAAAAACATCTAATTATTTTTAGAATTCAACAAAAATTTCAGAAATAATTCCATAAATTAGGTATAGGCCTATATCTAGCATTAAAAATTCTACATTCAAAATAATATCAGCCTATACCTAGCATTTTTGTTATTATTTTTAACTTGACCACATTAAAAATAATATCAACCTATACCTAGCATTTTTGTTATTATTTTTAACTTATAATATTCAAGTTGTAGATTAAAGGGTGTTGTTTTAAAAGTATGCTCTCTTTTTATATAGTGAGGCACTACTTTGCATTCTTGAATCCATGAATATGGTTAATCATGAGAAGATGCAAAATATTATAGAAGCGACTTTTGAAACATTTAGACGTCTATCATTAGACTATGAGCGTTTTGATGAAGGTGTAAAGGAATTCATACACCTCTCATCTAACCTTGCCCAAATAGAGGTGTCTATAGGTGAAGACCTGTGTTTTGAAAAGCTCATTGACATCAATGATAGCAAGAAGTTGCTATTTCACAATGATTCTTGCCGAAATAGAGCAACAGTAGCTACTTTTGAGGTTTTTGAGAACGGCCTTAAGTCATTAGAAGAAGGTAATATCATGTACGAAAAAGAAGCATTGGAGTCAAAGAGAAGCATGGATGCTGCATATAAAGAAATGATAAAATGGAAGTACTATTTTGGTGTTGAATATAAATCTTTAATAAAATCCAAATACAAAAATGAAGAACTTAACAACAAAGGTTCAATTGCATAACAAAAATTTAACCATTATCGTCGTCGGTGGACTCTTTCAATATAATATCACACTCATTCTCACTACTGCTTATGTTTAAGTCCTCCAAATCATCATTCAAACGCTGCTCAGAATTTAATAAAAAATTATTTACTACATCATATGGAATATCATTTCTATCTAATGACTCTAACGAACATTCCTCGACTTCCACTGCAACTTCATCAGACTTTTCAATGTCATTTGAACCTTCTTTATTTCCAAGCAAAGGGATATCATAGGCATGTCTAACTTCACATTCTTGCACAATCCGACAATGTGGACCGAATAATAAATCTTCCACATAAAAGACTTGCTTCACTTGATGTGCCAAAATAAATGGGTCATCCTTGTACCAGGTCTTAGTTACGTTGATACTTTTGACAATGTCGTTGACCCTTATATTTGAATTTACAAGAACATACCATTTGTACTTGAAAAGTACAACATTTTTACCCCTAACATATTCGATCCTGATAATATCTGTCAAAACCCCATAAAATGTAATATTATCTTCCCTATAATTTCCTAACACTGCAATACCACTATTCTGTGTAACCTTGTGCATATCACAGGCTTCAGTGCAAAATCGCATGCCATTTGTATTGCATACAGTGTACTTTTCCACTAAAATATAAGGTCCACATGCTAATGCATACAAAGACTCATAAATACTTCCTTCACGGGAGCTAGTTAATGTCATCA
>JANZXP010000194.1:7520668-7546275 GCA_027576715.1 Erythroxylum flavicans
TCTCTTCTCTTTCTTTAATTTCTTGAAGTTTTCACAACAACCAAAGCATAAAACGACTTTCAAATTTGGAAACGTTATATTCATTTGTTATATGATAAGAGCTATTGGCAAAAATCATTGCTAAGTACTTCAACTGTTGGAAAAACCATATCCGTCAATACTAATTATCAATTGGAAATTTTGGTATTAAGTGGAAAAGGTTATTTGCTGCCTGACAAAAGATTTTAATTGGCCTCACATTTAGCCTCTGTCATCTATCTACAAAACCAGTTGACAAATGCTAGTTAATAATAAGTATTTTCATTGTCAGATCGTAAGTCGTACGTCAGCAACCAATCAAAATTGCTATTTTCCAAAACAAAAGTAAGAAAAACAGTAATGAACAAGAAGTAGAAAATACCAGGTAATTGTTCCCAGGTAAAAGCAGTCAACGTTATTTTTTATACGAAATGCATTCAATGAAAACCAGAAACGAAACCAAAAGAATTCATAAGAGACTGGGGGTTCTTTTCTCGGAAGTCAGAGTTTAACTTGTTCTTCTAAGTTTTTGCTTTCCTTCTTAGTGATGAAGTTACTGAATTAAGAGTAGACAAGCCTGACTTCGTTGGAACTGGACCACCAAAATTACAGTCTTAGACCACCAACATACCCACTCTCTGTCCACCAGATTTAACCTCATTTGTTAATAGCCTTATTTAATGAGTACGCTTTTATCAGACCGACGCATACAACAAATACAAAATAAACCAGACCAGACCAGACCCATTAATCTTTGCACTTTACACCATTGATTACAACTCAGGAACATAAAGAGAAGGAGACAAATCATGGTAAAATTCTAAATCTCGTTCTCACCTTCTTCAGTGCTAGAGCAAGACCTTTGCTGTCGAGTTTTCCAGACATAGAGTCAAGGAGATCTCGAGCACACATAAAAGCTCTGTTCTGCAAAGGGATGGGCATATCAGAAGCTCTAACACGGACATTGAGACGATCGAATTGTTCTTTCTGTTCTTTAGCCTTCTTTTTCTCTATCAGACTATTCAAGAACTTGCTCCTCCTCTCCAACTCCAGTTCCGCTCCGTCCATTTTCACTCCAACCTTTGCTTACTCTCTCATCACTCAAAAAGCTTCTCTGCTACTTACAGGAAAACAGCCACAGCAATGATGTTGGTCGCTGTAAATGCACATAAGTGTTTGAGAAAAAGCCTGAGACTGAGAGAGAGAGGGAGAGGAAAGCCAAAAGAGTAGGAAGAGAAAAGGGTAGAGGGAGGAAACTTTCTTAGGTCTTTGTCTTCCTTTATCAAAGCTTTTGTTATTTCGAGTATCGACGAGGTCGTTGTTGGGTTAGGCGTAGAGGGGACAAAAGACACTGTATTTTTTTAAACATCGATGAGTATTGAGTAGCGGAAAGTTGCAGCCGACCGAGTACATTAGTCTTAACCAGGAAAGAGTGTTTGATGCTTCATTTCATTTGTTCTACTTCTTTTATTCGTTGGAGGTGACTGTTTTCATAGCAGTTTAAAGATCACATTATTAGATTGAGATGTTTTCAGTCGGCGAGAACTTTAATAGAATAATGTATCCTAGTGGGCATGAACTTTAATACATACCCTTTGAAGGAAGCTCTTTCCTTGATCTTTCATTTTCATGGGAAAATTTCCGAAAAATATTAAAAGAAATTAGCTTTTATGCCTTTTCTGTTGATTATTGTCTTTCTTTTTAGTAATTAGTAATTACTTTGTATGATGTTCTCAACCAAATTAAGCATTCCTGAGACTGAATCCTGTAAAAAAACTAGTCCAAGTAACGTGATTCTCGCGGAGTTTGATAGATTCAGGGCAGACCCACTTAACCACCACACCAAACGCCTTCCAATTCCAAGGCCTAAGGCCTTAGGGAGCTGGTGAATAATGAAATATGATGATGGAAAGACTCGTTTAGTAAACGGGAAACTGGGCAGTGGGATTGGGAATGATGTGATTGGGGCCAAAGCCGAAATAAGTAACCGTTTTCTGTGGTAGACAAACTAACGCCAATTGCGGGCAAAAGATGGAAGATGCGGGCCTCCACTTCTTATTATGTTTTTGAGTGTTGAATTGATCCTACGTTCCTCACTGTCCTCATTGCCAGGGAATTCTCCCCTCTCATTTATAGGAAGAATACGAGCATACTTTCTCCTTATCTAACATCCAACCACTTTCAATCAACGGAAGATAGTAAAGTGACAACTAACCAAACTTCTCATTTTTATTTGGATTCGAAAAGTATAAGGGTGTACTTGATTTAGTTTCATTAATTTCTATAAGTCCAGTAACTGAATTTGAAACAATTGATACTACAGTCAAAGATTAATTCAGACAAATATTGAGTTGAACCTTGGTCTGTCTTTGCATGGACCAGAAGTGACTTCTTTGTTACGGAAGTATCAGACCCTTACGATGAAATCAGTTGGAAGGAGAAATGAAGGGAGGTACATCCTGCCCACGGTCTCCCACTCTTCAAGGAAAATAATTAAAAAGCAAATACATTCGTCCTATAATTTAATTAAAGGATTCTATTTTCCAAGTCAAGTCAAAATAGGGAATTATTGTTAGCGAATCAGGGTCGGGATTTGATCCGCACATATCAGAATAAATGCAAAACTTTTTTGTATGTGATTATCAAAAAGTCAAGCTCACTAAAATTCAATAAAAATGATTAATATACAAATTATAATAAAGAATAAATTTTAATACCTTATTCTAATGTTTAATTCTTTTCTTGTCATTTTCTTCTAACTGTTTCCAAAATTGACTCATCTTAACTACTATAGTCTTACAAGTATTCACCCTCTAATAATAACCACAAAATGTGTTGAGAAAATTTGTAACTACTACAGAGAATGTTAGCCAAGAAGTGTTAACTCCCTTGTAGTTTAAGTTTATTTATAATAGATTTTAGATATTTTAGTACTGTTTAATTTCAATTAGACTTTAATTAAAATTAAGTTTTAATTTCAATTAAAATTACAAATAATTCTAATTAAATACCAATTATGTCGAAATAAGATCCAATATCTTATATTGATTCCTATTTATTAAATATCTCATATTTAATCATACAATTTCACAAACTTTACAATCAAGTCCAATTTGACTAAAACACTTTTTCTCTCTTCAACCCCTTTTTTTATATGTGACCCGTTTGGTTCTCAAATATGTTGGCAATGGATATAAATTATAATCCTAAATCACATTCAAGATTAGATAAATTAAACTCTTTTAATTTATATTTAATTCTTTAATTGAACAATTTATATCTATAAATTAAGATTAGCGTCTAGCATCACATCAAGTGATTTAGGAATGTCAAAGAGGCTTTGACTAACCTTTTCGTTCATGATTTTTTCATATAATTCAATTATTTTATCATACATTGTTCTAATTAGATATAAAACATAAAATTAATGTCTACTCTATTTGAGTCTAGTTATGTAAGCTCTGCATTATTAGCAATTGATGACATTTGTAAATTATTTTACAAAGTTTTATTCCATCTTAGACAAAGATTTCACAAATCAATACTAATAGAGAACAACAAAACATTCTTCCTAATCACTTTATAGTGATGAATCATATATTAATTACTCAAATACCTATATGTAGTTCATGCTTTATCAAATGACTACTGACTGAGCTACTCGTGACTAGAACAGATCATAAGTAGTATAAAAACATAGCAATCCTTATGCAAGATAACTTTAAAAATCTCAAATTAAAGGATCATTTATACAATCATAATGATAATTTTCATAGACATACAAGTAATGTTCCAAGTGGAATTCTCATATGGGGTCAGTTCAGGAAACTCCTTTTCTAACAAACGCCTATACATTTGTTTAAGTATCGTTATACTTTAGTCTATAAGAACAACTACTTCTTTTATAAAGACAAGCATAATGTTCGTCTGTCTTCTTACATTCTACTAATTTCCAGTTTTTTTTAGAATTTAAAAATTCATTGAAGAGGGGAAAAATGTTCAGTATAAATCAGTAGAGAGGGATTCTCCCACGACATAATCAAAACGACATCGTTAAGGCAAACAAAATACCAGAAAAATGACAATGTTGGGCCAATGGAGACTACTGAGGCAACATCGTATTTGTAACTAAGGTATACCCCTTCTAACCTTTTATCTCATCTTTAGAACATTACTCAATTAGGGTAGATGTCTCTGGAGGCTTCAAGACATCTATGATGATTCAAAGATTAAAATCCAAACTTTAGGGTAGAAGAACTCGTTCAACCTAGGTAAGAGTTCGATTGTTGTGGATTTTCTATGGATCTCCTTAGATTTACTAACTTCATCTTGAATAACATGGGACTAAAGGAGGAACACCTTAGTGCTTCCTTCTTGGATCTCTATAGATGAGTCTATTAAATCTGTTTATGTGGATTGTCTTTGAATCTCCTTAAAGTTACTAGCTTTATCTTGAGTAGCAGAGGATTGGAGGAGGTGCACCAAGGAGCTTCTTTCTTGCGTCTTTACAGGTGAGTTTATTTCCTTCGAATATCTTGGTTACACCCTTCTTGAGTTGATTATTTCGAAAATATACTAGAGTAGTTTTAGAAGTATAACCGATGCATGGATTGTACTATTCACTTTGTTGTTTCCCAAATAGTGCCAACACTAATAAAAGTCCCTGAACTGTGGATGATCAGTGAGAACTATACTCTCCATGAGAGAGCCATAAGTCTGCTACAATGCTTTCCCAACTGATTTATAATCAGTTGGTCTCTCATATTTCCAGTAGTGAGTTCAATAAGAGAACTTAGGCTGTTATCTTTCCCTGCAAACCTTCTATTATTTCTCTCCTTCCAAATTTCTTAAAGATCAATTACTACTACCACCATAAATATTTCCTTATCGTGCTTAGAGGTATGCAGTTGAGATATCTCTTGTAAGATATCTGTGAGATAGCTATAGTTTGAACTAGGGTCGCATAGGCTAGAAATTTTAATCCATACCTCTTTAGAGAAACTGTAATTGAAGAAGAGATGATCCTTATTCTCCTCCTCTAAGTCGAAAAATATACAAATCTTATAAAAGGATAGGAACTTCAGTTTATCCATAGTGCTGAGTTGATTTAGCATAGCTAGCCAAAGCCAAAAGCTAGCATTTGGTTTAAGAACCTTGCACCAAACTAGGGTACATCACCCTATTCTTATACCTGCCCCATCCATTAGCTCCTTTTCTTTTTTGTTAGTGATTTTTGAAACAGAAAATCCATCCTATAAGTATATATTGTCCTCCCCATGGTATCTGTATTGAGGAATGGACAATAGTCTCAATTCTTCTTAAGGTAGAGACCAATTGTCATTTTGAATTAACTCTTAAAGCTTAGCTTTCTTAGAGAACTTAACCAATAAATCCCTTGATAGTTGATTATAAATCAAAGCCTTATGACCAATCCAGTTATCATACCAAAGGGAGATTCTATCTCTTGACCCAATTTGACATGTGACATGCTGCTGCACTTATTTCCTCATCTTGAGAATTTGGTTAAGGAACCAGAACTAGCTATCTTTAATTCTTACTACCCAAAAACTACCTCCCTTTAGTATGTACATGTGAATCCATTTGATCCACAACGATTCTTTTTTGCTTAGGATTCTCCAAATTCTCTTTATCATTCGAAATATGTTGTTCTTGCTAACTGACTCCAAACCTAGCCTGCTTACCTCCTTCGGTTGATAAATATGCTTCTAAGTCACTTTAGCTATTCCTTTCTCACCTTTCCCTTTACCCTATAGAAACTGCTTCATCAGTTTTTCCATCGTATTAATCAGCCCTTTGGAGAGGACTATGTAAGAGCATTAATAAATTTGCATTGACATAATAACAGACTTAAAAAGTTGAAATTTACCTCTATAGAAAAGGGTTCTATTTGTATAAGACCGCAGTCGTTTTTGAATTTTTTCTACTAAAGGAAGACATTCTCGAAATCTTAGTCTTTTGGAAGAGATAGGAATGCCTAAATACAAAAGAGAAGGGTCTTGTGTTTTCATTCCAGTAACTTGTGATAATGAATATGAGAGGTAAGAAGCACTTTTGGACAATAAGAAATAGCTTTTATGAAAATTAGTACTCAATCCAGATAACTCCTTAAAACTTTGTAGAGTACTCATCAGTAGTGAAACCGAAGGAGTATTGACCTTACTCAGGCTTATAAGATCATCTACAAAACATAAGCTAGTTAGTGAAAATGTCTTACATTTGGAATGGAATTTAAAGTTGGGGGTAGTTGAAGTATTATGTTTCAGCATAAGGGTTAGAACTTTCATGCAAGTAAGAAATAGGTAAGGGGAAAGAGGATCCCCTTGCTTATGTCTTTTTTTCCTTTAAACCACTATGTTGGGCTTCCATTAATGAATATCCCGTAAGAAGCAGTGGTAATGCATTCTTGAATCCAATTGATAAACTTTTGAGGAATCTAATAACTTCCATAGTTTGTAACAAGAAACTCCAGTTAACACTATCAAATGCCTTTTGTAGGTCCACTTTAATAGTACAATTTTGAGGATTGTTTCTTCAAGTATAACCTTTCAAAATCTCCTGGAATACAAGAATATTATCTCCAATATGTCAACTGCTCATAAATTCCCCTTGGTCCTCACTAATGAGGAAGTGAAGAACTTCTTTCAGCCTATTTGCCAAAGCTTTAACGATGATTTTATAGAGAAAATTAGTAAATGAGATAGGCCTTAAATCACTCCAAGTTGCCAGGTTACAACTCTTGGGAACTAAACACATAAAAGTCTTATTAATCTCTTTAAGCAATACTCCATTTTGGAAAAACTCCTTCATAACATCTTTAATGAAACTCCTTATTTTAGTATAACAATAACTAGGAACAATTTAAGGATAATACATAAATGCGATATGAACAATGAATACAACTTTATTTAAGTATCTTCATACATTTTTTTAATAAATTTTGTCCATAAGGATGTGTTCTGAATATTCCTATTATGGCTCATATTAACATTTTCAATTGGTATGTTTATGAAGCCATCCTTCCATTTTTAACATTTGCATGTCATTTAAATGAGCACAGGCCTTATGATACGTTTAACCTGATTAGCTTGCTATGTTCGTCCTTTCTATCGAGAATTAATAGTCATAGGGGCATGTTCATCTTCGACTTGGAGAAAATGGTTTGCTTGGCCTTGTATTTAATACCTACCCACTAAGCCATTATCGTAGTGCATTGAGGAAAGTAACAAATTTTTTATGAGCTTAATTGGAGTCTGCCCACGTAATTTAATAGATTCGATGCCTCCTACATGTAGACAGACATTGCATGTGCCTCCTCCTCAGGCATTCTCTGTTAGACCCCAAAATTTTCTTAGAATTTATTTTAATAAATTAGTAAGCATGAACCGAAAATTTGAATTCTTGGATTAGAAATTTTTGGAGTTAGTATATGTGTTTGCAAAGATTAAAAGGAAGAGTTAGAATTAAGTTAAGGGGTTAGAAGGAATTAAATTAAATATAGAAGAGTAAGCTTGGAAAGACAAAAGTTTTTCTTAAACTAATAAGAAAATAGAGAAAGTCGTAGAAGGACCTAGAAGAAGAGAAGGAGAACCAAAGCATAGAAAGGAGAAAGAAGAAGAAAGAAAAAGGTTCAGCTGAAAATTTTTAGGTATTCCCTATCTTTTCTTCTTGCTTTAGTAGAAGAAGAAACTAGTGAAGGTAGGTTTTATATGCTGAAAATGAAGAGAGAAAGAAGAGGAACAAGAGATTTATGTTCTTAGATTTTCATAAACATTAAACTTGATCTTAGTTCTTCTAGTTAGATAAACTAAGAGTAGATTAAGTCTAAGCTTATCTTTGGATAATATAGCTTTACGGAAGTCCTATTCGTGTATGTTGATTGGATGAAAATATGTTTGTTTGAAGGAAACTAAGAACTTCGAAATCAAGACCAAGAGGAAGAACAAACTTAAGCTTGGATTTATAAGTAAATAGGAGGGTAATATGTTTATAGTCGTTATGTTGATAAGTTGAATTATTTGCTTGTATGAGTACTTAAATGCTTACTTTTCTCATTGTGAATGTGGGAAAAATAATCTGTGAAGTTAATATCACGTTTGCTTTGCAAGAATTCTGTTGCTTTGATATTAATGAAAAGCAGAAAATTTAAGGAGCATGAAAATATGATTATGATATGAAATATGTAAACATCATAAATTTGCTTATGTGGACAATAGAGAAACCATTTTGTTTATCACGTGCACATTGACCTATAGCCTTCTCTTGGTTGCCTGCTTGTGCCATATGAGCTTCAAAAAATGGACTCATTTTGTTCATGGTGAAAATTTCGGTTTCGCCATTTCGTTCTATGAGATTCTCTCAAGCCATTATATGTTTGCCTTTTGCTTTAAATTGCTAAACACAACGTATGATTGAGTGTTATGTTTTGATGATTGAAAATTTATGTGATTTAATTTGTGTAAGAATATGGTTACCTATGAGCTTGAACCGTGAATAATGTATATTTAAATTTGATATAAATTTATGTATATGTTTGTTTGTGTGTGTGTGGTTTGTCGCTAATGGCTATAAACGTATTAGCCACTGAGCTTCCCAGCTCACTCTATTATCTTTCCACTCCTCTGGTACAAAAACAGCAGATCGACATTAAACCTTGCAAAAATTTCGGTTAACTTCAAGAATTTCTATTTTTGTAACTAAGTTAGTTTAAAAACTTTTGGTACTTTAGAAGCATGAGCATTCATGTTGTGTTTTTGTATTATGCTACTGTGCTGACTCTAAATATGTAATGGAAGTTATATATAAACTTTGCAACGTCTGAGAGATGTAATTCTGTCTTGTAGAGAAATGAATGAAAGAAGGGTTGAAGAACTTCTTTTGTATCTGTGCAGAAATTTCTTTTCTGTTAGTGTCAATTGTGATGGGAATAAATTGTTAGTTGTTTAATGATTTTTTGGATAAATTCTTCTTAAGTAAATTGTTAAGTTAGGATTCTGTTTTATTAGGAGTCTTATATGTATTGAATTGTGTTTGTTGTATTTGGGTCTTTTGTTTTTGTAAGAATGTCTATTGACAGATGAGAGAAAATAAGAGACTAAGGGGATGAAAGTGTGTTTTGAAACTTCAATGAATAAACTTCATGAAATTGTAGCTCTTTCTCTTAGCTTTCTAATGACATAAATTTTATAATTTTTGGACTTCGAGATTGAAATTTATGATAAATTAAAGTAGGAGTGTACAGTCAGAATGTCGCGATAGTGCACAAGCACGATCGCGATGAACCCCAATTTATCATAGATGTCGCGATCGTGCACATGCACGATCACGACGAACCTCATTATTCATAAAATGTCACAATCGTGTATAAGCAAGATCGCGACACCCCCCTCTCACACTCGTGACTTTGTGATTGTCACGGCCATGACTTTTGAATAAGCACGGTCGTGAGAATAATGCACGGCCGTTACATTCTCATACACTTCTTCTATTTTTTATTTATTTTATTTATTTGTTTTTACTCCCACCAAGAAATTAAATTCTTTTTATCTTCATGTTAATTATATATATATATATATGTATTTAATTAAAAGTCCCCCAATTTTGACACCTTGTTGTCATGAAATAAGAACCGAGAGTCGAGGACAACAAGACTCCACTATGAACATTTTGTTGAAATCTGGTAATGCCAATATAGGAGCTATACTCAGTTCCCTTTTTAATTGATCAAAGGCTTTTGTTACTGCTTCATTCTAATAGAAGGAGTCTTTTTTGGTCAGCTCAATGAGAGGTTTTGCTATAGCACTATACCTCCTCACAAATCTTCTATAATACCCTACAAACCTTATAAACCCTTTTAACTGCTTGAGAGTAGTAAGAACCGGCCAATCCAATACAACCTGCACCTTGGTTAGGTGATAGCTGTGCACTAGGATATGTTTTTATAGGTAATTGACATGTGTTTTCAAGCATAATTGTTGATTATTGTTCTAGTTTAGGATTCATTTTGTATGTTTTCGTTAAGTTTGATTTTCATTGTTATTCTTGTGTGTTTGATGTTAATTGAGGGCAAGAATTGACTATTTTTATGTAGGAAGAAGGAAGGAGCAACTTGGAGGGTAAACTAAAGATCAAAGAGGAGAAGAAATGAGGAGTGCAATGATTATGATAATTAAAGATAGTAATGTAAAAATTATTCAAACAATAATTAAAGATAGTAATGTAACAATTATTCAAGCAAAATTGGGGAGATTTATAGAGCAAATGAAGTCGAGGAGCGTTTTTATTGAAACTTTGATCAAATGGAGCATTAACTAAACATTACAACCTATAATGAAGAAATCAGTCTCCTAATTCGTTTCAAGGTACCAAACTGAAGAATATATGAATTATATCAAGATTAAGGAAGAATCAAGTTAATTTCTATTGTATTTACACAATGTAATCATCTTGTACTCATACCATGTTAATTTCAATACCTTAAGGGATGTAACATACATAATCGTTTTATTTTTAGGCCTAGTGTATTTATCTTTTCAAAATCAAGAGGACTTTTAGTTTGATCCTTTAAAGAAAATCCTCTTGATGTTTTATTAGGCTTTGTTTAAATCAAATGTCATCGAAGTGATGAGTTTCATAATTTGAAAATTTTGAAATACTTTAAAATGTTGTTTTTAAAGTTGACCTATGTTAGAGCTTATATTACATTTAAGTTTTAAATAATAATTAAGCTAATATATACAACACATATATTGAGTAATTACTTAGTGAACTTTTATCGGTTGACGACGTGATATACAAGTTAACTAGTGTTTCTTTGAGAATTAAGGTTCAAAGAAAGACAGAGTTTGTAACATTTTATAGAAGGATATAAGCCTATACATTAATCTATCGATATAGCATATAGGTAGACTAATGTAACAATTAGGTTGACTTATATATCTAGAAAAGAGACATTATAAATTGCTAATTATTTTTCTAATAAATATTTGAAGTTATTTTAGTTATAATCTATATTTTAGTTGTTAAATATCTTTATAACAATTTAAAGAGTCTTTTAAGTTATATTTGAGAGAGTTTTCAAGTAGTCAAAATATTTTTTGCCTTAATGTATTAAATTAAGCAAGCAATGTTAAATTAAGATGTAATTCAATTATGGATTGTTCTCAATTTTGTATTTATATTGATTAAGTTGTTTAAGATTCCTCTTTACCTTTAAAAAGACATTGTATCACTCTTTATTTAAACAAGGAGAATTTTTTTAATAATCTTTGAAAGAAAAAAAGGTAGGAAAAATTTTCAAGTAAAAATGAAAAATTGACATAAATAAAAATTATGTCATACTAGCCTAATCACATTTTCAATCCTTCTCCTTTATCTATCTTTATTTATTATGCTAGAATTATTATTATTTTGTATTGTGGTTACATTCAATACCATTATCATATCATATCATTTTTCAATTAGAACTTTATTATTATATACATAAACATATATATTTTATATTAGTTAGACATATGAACTTATAAGATTATTGACTCGAAAAGATTTAAAATATTTTAGTATTATTAAGTTATTTCCTTTAATTTAACAATATCACATATCAATTGATATGATTACTTGAGTTTTTAAATTACACATTTAATAGAATTTTAAGAATTATAAGCATATCCATGGATGCATTAACATAAACAATACCATATATCAAAAAGGATGAAAAGGATGAAACATTCTTATTTTAAAAATTATTTGTTTAAAGAAAAATATAAACTATTGAAATGAGTTGAATTCGACTGCCATGAAAACATAAAATGTGAAAGTGTTCTACTTAATAAGCTTAAATATAGGGCATCAGATCTTGTATCCCAAATATCATATTCCAATCCTATTTTTGTGAAAACATGGTTTGAACAAAGTAATTAAATAGAGGATCTCAACTCTAAATGTAGTGTAACAAATCTTAATGCTTTAAATATGTGAATAAGGGACAACCTATTTGCATCAAAGTTTGGATTTTTATGCCGTACAGACCGATAAATGGTACAAAAATTAATGTTCCAGTACTGATCTTATGTACCGGCCTATTTTGGTTGGTACCGATAGGTAACAAAATTTTTAAAATTTCTGGGGTATTTTTATACCCACCATCACTCTCCTAACGCCAGATCTGAAAATTGAAATAGATTTTTTATTTTTTGAGTGTGTTTTTTGCCCTTAAATTTGAAAAATAAATTCATTGTATTTGGTTATTTATGTATGTTTTGCGATGGAAATTGTTAGAAATTATTGGTATGCTTTGTGATGAAAATTGTTAGAAATTATTGGAATAAAAATTGTTGGAAATGAAAATTTTTTATGTATATTGAAAAACAAATTCATTGTATTTGGTTATTCGTGTATGTTTTGTGATGGAAATTGTTGGAAATTATTGGTATGTTTTGTGATGAAAACTATTGGAAATTATTGGAATAAAAATTGTTGGAAATTATTAAAAATGAAAATTGTTTATGTATGTTTTTGTAATTATTGAATTGAAATTGTTAGGAATGAATTTGTGATGGTTGAAGTTGTTGGTTATTGGAAATGGAATTGTTAGTTGTTAGAAAGAAAATTGTTGGAAATTTGGAAATAGAAATTGTTTATATATGTTTTGTGATGTTTGAAATTTTGAATTGAAATTGTTCAAAATTGTTGGAAATGGAATTGTTGAAAATTAATAGGAATGGAAAATGTTGGAAATGGAAATTGTTTATGTATGTTTTGTAATGGTTGAATTGAAATTGTTAGAAAATATTATAAATGAAACTGTTGTAAATTGTTGCAATTAAGAAATGAAAATTGTTAGAAATTGTTGAAAACTAAAATTGTTTATGTATATTTCATTATTTTGTGAATTGTGAATTTGTGATGGTTGAAATTGTTGATTGTTGGAAATGAAATAGTTGGTTGTTAGAAATAAAATTGTTGGAAATTTGGAAATGGAAATTGTTTATGTATGTTTTGTGATGTTTGAAATTTTGAATTGAAATTGTTCAAATTTGTTGAAAATTATTGGGAATGGAAAATATTGGAAATGGAAATTATTTATGTATGTTTTGTAATGGTTGAATTGTGTAGGGTTTGTCATGGTTGAATGCATCACATGCATGAAGATGCAGCGGAAGTGTTGGAATCAAGATTTCGACACCATGACAACCCGAAAACCACAAGATCTAACATGCATGCAAAGATATGTATAAAAGAACATAAAATGTAAACGTTTTACTTTGTGTATCTCCTCCTTTCTTGTTTCTTCTCTTTGTTTGGGTTGTTGCAAACACTAAACCCTTCCTTGATCTCCAAGAACACACAAAGATGGAAGAAGAAACAATGTATAATGGTTGTTTGAGCACCAAACTAGATGAGTTCTAGTAGATGCTCAAGATGATGGAAGATAGGTCAAGAATCTTGTTGCATGCAATTTGATTCATGCAATAATTGCTTGAATTACAAGAACAAGACTCAAGACACCTCACTCTTACTCTAGAACTCTTCTAGAACCCTTTCTATATCACTTGAGTATGTAAGAAGTGAAGGAAGCTCGTGTACATAAGTGAAGAACTCATTTATATACCATTTCGTTCCTTTTGTCACGATCATAGCCTTGTTTGCCACGATTGTGGCATGTCTCGCCTTCGGCCACGATCATGGCCTGTTTAAAATAGGCCATACATATTTGTTTTTCATCCAATCTTTTATGCATGTGACCCTTAAGTTCTCGGTTATTTTAGGCACTTGAATTAACTCTTAATTCAAGCATATCATGATGCCTATTTACCGAAATATAAGTGGATTAACACACAAACTCTTTGATAGTTAATTATCCAACTTGTGAGCCTTTCCATAGACAATTACTGTGCAGTTTGCCCTTTCACCATACTATACCCCACTTGGTTTGGAGTATGGGCTATGTGTCAACTCTTACTAGACTGACGGCATCACATTTAGTCCGAGTGATGTTAGTTCTTTTCCTGGGATCCCATTACTCTATGTGTCATTGAAGACTCTCTTTACGACATATAATTGCTCTGGCCAGAGACTCTCGAATAATGACCTTGATAAAAGGTCGTGGGTATCATCTCCTTCTATCAGGAGTGGTGAATCCTTTATTGGCTACCCAATTATCTTTGAATACAAATAGATGTTCCCAATCACCACCCTAAGAGTGACCTCGTCTTGAGGTAACAAGGAATGATGTCAAATCATAGGATTTATATCCAAGATATCCTCGAGTACCTCAAGTTTAAGGATATTAGCACCATTGCTATGATGAGATTAATCATTGACATTCGATAGATCATCCATATGATAATCTCATAGCGGGTCATTCAATGTACTTACTACCCTTAGTAAGCATCCACATATTAACTCCAAACATCTCATGTTTACAGTTTATGAGATCCATTGCTTGATCAAATCAAGGAGTATAATATGTGCTAGCCTATCTGATTATAATGTCCTGTCTTGTTAATCCTATGACTAGGGATTATTTAGATACTAACATAGTTGCACATGATAGGAATCTCATTATCATGATCTCATTATAATTTCCTTCATGCTATATTTTGTATCATGGACTTCATTAATTCGATTTAAGATCAATATCAATTCATATATAAACAAATATCAAAATAATGAAAAATACCTTTCGCTTTATTAATCAAAATAAAGTTTGGAAAAAAGTGTTAAAGGTGATTGCTTTAGAGCACTACTCTAATAATCTCCTACTTACACTAAAGCCAATCACCTTTATATCTAATACCATAGGCGAGTACACAAGAATCAAATTTTGCTTGAGGAAGTGGCTTAGTCAAAGGATCAACAATGTTCTGATCTGTGGGCACTCTCTCAAACTTCACATCACCTCTATCAATTATCTTCCTGATCAGGTGATATCTCCTGAGTACGTGCTTACACCTCTGATGGGACCTCGGTTCTTTGGCTTGAGCAATAGCCCCATTGTTGTCACAGTACAACAATATTGGGTCTACTATGGTAGGAACCACTCCAAGTTCCATAACGAACTTCTTGATCTAAATAGCTTCTTTTGCCGCTTCTGCAACTGCAATGTACTCTAACTCAGTTGTTGAATCTGTAGTCGTCTCTTGTTTAGAACTCTTCCAACTGACTGCTCCACTATTTAATGTGAAAACATAACCTGATTGGGATTTGCAGTCATCCTAGTCAGATCGAAAACTGGCATCTGTATGCCTACTCACTTCGAGATCTCCATTTCCATATATCAAGAATACATCCTTAATCCTTCTCAAGTACTTTAGGATATTCTTGATGTCCATCTAATGACCCTCATCAAGATCTAATTGACATCTACTCATAACACTTAGAGCATATGATATATTGGTTCTTATATATAACATAACATACATGATTGATCCTACTGCCAAAGTATACAAGATCATACTCATGCGAGTCCTCTCATCTTGTGTCTTGGGACACATAGATTTTGAGAGTTTTATCTCATGAGTTATGGGAAGAAACCCTCTCTTGGACTGCTCCATGCTAAACCTATTTAACACTTTGTCTGTGTATGTTGACTGTGAAAGACCTAGCAACTTCCTTGATCTATCTTTATAGATCTTTATTCCCAATATATAAGTTGCTTCTCCAAGGTTTTCCATGAAAAAATTACGGGACAACCAAACTTTGACTGATTGCAAACTTAATACATCTTTTCCTATAAGTAATATGTCATCCACATATAACACAAGGAATATGATAGCACTCCCACTAACCTTCTTGTACAAATAAGGCTCATCAAGATTTTGAGAGAAACCAAACTCTTTGCTTGTCTTATCAAATCAGATTTTCCAACTCTTAGATGCTTACTTCAATCCATAAATGGATTTCTGAAACTTACATAGCTTTCTGTCATCTCTGGATATGAAGCCCTTAGGTTGTATCATATATACATCCTCTACTAGGTTTTCATTTAGGAAAGTCGTCTTCATATCCATCTGTCATATTTCATAATCATAATGAGCAGCAATGGCTAGGAGTATTCCTGGCGAAATGTAAGTTAAGGATCAGAACCTTTATGAAGCAACTTTAAAAGACTATTAACCTTAGGCAAGTGAACTAATGTAAGATTTCAATTTTCTTTAAAAGAGACACTACTATGAATATAGTAGTAGTAAATCCTTGGCATGTAAAAAAGGAATGTCATTGCAGTCTTTTTTACTCCATGAGACTTAAAACTCACAAAATGATGCTCCTTTGATATTTAAAGATGCATGCACTTAAATATTATAAACTATATATCAACTAATTAGCGGTATATAATTAGAATACTCCGTATTACTTATAAATGATGTAAAAAAATGAATGTATTAAAAAATTAACGTTAAAGACCCTTAACAAAGTAAAGTTAATTCATATTTAAAATTTTTACAAATAAAAAAGAGTTTATAACCCTAATTTTTGGGCATTAGAAAGCTTATTCGTGATCAATAAATCTAATTTACATATATTACACAACATTTAATAATTATTTCATATCTCACATAAATTAGGTCTTTGATTCTTATTATCAAAGCAAATAAGGAAGTAGTTTGGGTTGAAAGTAGTTAAACTCTATTTTCTTATATAACTTGAAATTAACATCGAATTTGCAAACAAATTGTGTCCGTTTTTAAATATAATCTTATATTTTGTTAATAATAACTTTATGTCTTTTTACATTAAAATATTTCAACTCTTTTTGTAAAGATTAAATCGTATGTTGAAGATATCAATTAAAATTATGATAATTATATTCAAATTTTGAATAACTAAGTCAATATTTCAATACTTCTAATTGTTAACGTACAGAAAATATACAACTTTTTACATTTATACTTTTTATTAGAGATTATGTTATCACTCAATTTATGTTATAAACGTTATTCACTTATCTTTATTTAGTGAAAATAAATTTATAAATTAGGGTCTCTCTCTTCAATCTTGAAAAGAGATTATTTTAAAATATATTATTTAGAAAATTGAATTTCTTTTCTATTTCTTTTTACAGATGAATATAAGTTTATAACAAACATTCGATATTTTATGCAATCATCATGAGAATGTTCAATTTATTAATTTAGTGGATAGCTAGATCTCAAAAATCCAAAATAATTGGACACATTTTGTCATGAAAAATTTCCTCTTAAATGTATCAGACACGTACACTATTGAAGTTAAGTGGGATCGGATCCTCTGTTTCAGTTAACCAGTTCCAGCCCTATTTCATTAAATCTCATCCACTCATTTATGTAGGGTCCACAGATTAATCGGAACAAGATTGGAACACCCTAAATGGAACAGGGTGCTTTAACCTAGTTAAGTCCTAAGTCCCAAACTCACATAACAACTCTCACTCACTCCCCACTTAACCGTTGATATCAGACACAATACATATATACATATTCACAGGTTTGCAAAGAAACACATGTCAACAATTTATTTGTGCTCATTAACCCAGATTAATGATTGTGGTCTTAAGCTTCAAAAGACAATTTTCAACCCAGTTTGTTCACTCCTTTAAGGTTTTGTCTTTTAATTTCTTGTTTATCAATTTATTGGATTATGTTTCTTTGTTTTCGATGTTTTGATTGCTTTGAAACATTAGTATTTGTTAAGCAAAATGCCCTCTGATCGAATATCGGTTGAATTTCAAAAAATAGTAACAAAAATAAAGATAGACAAAATAAAATGAGAAAGGACACAAGGATTTACATGGTTCGGTCAATTTGACCTACGTCTACGGCCGGAAGGTGAGCCAAATTCACTAATATATGGAGAACGTACAATAGAAGGCTTTATAAAATTTATCAATGAGAGAAATTGAAAGAAGAATGAAGGAATGGTGTTTTGTTTTGTGCAAGTCCTGAAGCCTCAACATTTCCTCTATTTATAGCAAAATTTTAGAGCATCTCTCCAAGCTTAATTCCTACATAATTCTTGCTAGAACATGGAGACAAAACTTTAGCCACAATTCACGCCAAGACATGGCCATAAGTTTCAATATTTATTGGCCAACCAATTTCCTCAATTTCTATAGTTTGTTGGTGGAGGGACCAAGACACAGTAGTCAACAAATCTCCACCTTGACTTGGTCCCAAACAATTAGTGATCTGCTCCACCTTCTTCGGCATTGCCCTAAAGGGTAGTTTCACCAGCATAGAATACCAATCAAGTACAAGCACTGCTTGAACTTGTAAACTAGAAAAGCCTTCATAAACATGTCAACAAGATTGTCCTTAGTGTTGATCTTCTGAATAAGGATCTTCATCTCTATAATAGTATCCCGAATGAAATGATAATTCACATCAATATGCTTCATCCTCTTATGTTACATCTGGTCTTTCATCAAATGAATAGCACTCTGACTATCACATTAAACGGTAGTAACCCCTTGATGTAAAGATAACTCGCTGAATAAACCTCTAAACTATAATGCTTCTTTAATAGCCTTAGTGACTGCCATATATTCTACTTCAGTAGTAGATAACACCACTACATGTTGTAGAGTAGCTTTCCAGCTAACGGGACAACCTCCAATGCAAAATACATAACCTGTCAGAGACCTGCATCTGTCGAGATCACCGACATAATCTGAATCTATAAAACCAACCAAAGTGTTACTAGTTCTACCAAACTCCAAACAAAAGTTTGAAGTTCCCTTCAAGTATTTGAGAATCCATTTCACCACCTGCCAATGTTCTTTGCCAGGATTGGCCATATATCTACTCACGACACTAACAGCTTGTAAAATATCAGGATGAGTACATACCATTGCATACATAATATTGTTGACGGTACTAGAATATAGAACTCATGCCATATAATCTTTCTCTTTCTGTGACTGTGGTGATTGAGTAGCAGATAATCTAAAATGACTAACAAGAGGAGTACTAACTACTTTGGCATCTCGCATGCCAAATCTCTCAAAAAATTTATTGAGATAATTCTCCTGGGTCAAGAATAATTTACCAGCTCCCCGATCACGTCTTATCTCCATGCCAAGAATTTTCTTTACTGCTCTCAAATCTTTCATCTCAAATTCACCATGCAATAAGGCCTTCAAATGGTTAATATCTGTGACATTCTTGGCAGCAATAAGCATGTCATCAACATATTATAACAAATAGATGAATGAGCCATCATCTAACTTCTGGAAGTAAACACAACTATCATACATGCTCCTGGAGAAATCATAATCCAACATAAATGAATCAAACCTCCTATACCACTGTCTTAGAGACTGCTTCAATCTGTACAAGGATTTCTTTAACAAACACACTTATTCTTCTTTTCCTGCAACTTCAAAACCTTCAAGTTGTTTCATATAAATCTGCTCATCTAATTTGCCATGTAAGAATGTTGTCTTGACGTCAAGTTTTTCTAATTCCAAATCAAACATGGCAACCAATGCAAGTAATATATAAATAGAGTTGTGTTTCACCACTGGTTAGAAAACATCATTAAAATCAACATCTTGTACCTGACTGTAGCCCTTTGCAACTAGACGTGCCTTATACCTTACATTTTCAATCCCTAAAGTACTTTCTTTTCTTTTAAAGACCCATTTGTAACCAACAATTTTCTTACCCTTTAGTGACTTCACCAAAACCTAAGTATCATTCTTGTGCAGAGATTCCATTTCTTCGTTCATAGCCACCACCCACTTATCAGCATCAGTACTTGAAACTGCCTCCGTATATGTGGAAGGTTCACCGTCTCCATCTGTTTCCTATGCTGATGATAATGCATATGCAACTAAATTTGCATACCTTTGTGGTGGTCGAATCTCACGTCTTGGTCAGTCTCTGGCTATGGAATGTTGTTCTTTTACTGGTTCATCTTGACCATGATTAGGATCTGGTTCATCAACTTGATCTATCTGATGTGTAGAAGATGTCTGTGAAGGACCTAAACTGCCAATCTCTAACTCTACCTGCTTTTGTGAACTATCCTCTTTTTCTACATTACAAGGATTACAAGACTCTTTTCTAGGACATAACATAGAGAATTCATTAAATGTAACATCCCTACTAATTACAAAGTTAAGTGATTTGGGATCAGGACACAACAAACAATATCTTTTCACCCCTGAAGCATAACTAAGGAAAATATATTTCTTAGCCCTAGGCTCTAACTTTCCCTCATTTATATGCACATATGCTAGACACCCAAATATTATTAAAGTAGAGTAATCAGCAGGAGTACCTGACCAAACTTCCTCTGAAGTCTTGAAATCGAAAGGAGCACAAGGAGAGGGGTTGATAATGTAGCAAGCCGTAGCAATGCCTTCTACCTAAATATCAAGTGTCAACCCTACATTAGAGATCATACACAGCCCTTTCTAAAGGAGTTCGGTTCATATGCTCAGTAACTCCATTTTGTTGTAGAGTCATTCTAACGGTGTGATGTAGAGCAATTCCTTCAATTTTGCAAAATTCATTGAATTCACCTCCATAAAGTTCCAAACCATTATCTGTCCATAACCGTTTAACATGTTTTCCTGTCTGCTTTTTAATTAAAACTTTCCATTGCTTAAAGGTTAAGAAAACATCATTCTTATGTTTCAAAAAATACACCCAAACCTTCCTTGAATAATCATCTATAAAAGGCAACATATATTGGGCACCACCTTTAGATGGAACACGATAGAGCCCCCAAAGATCAGAATGAATATAATCCAAAGTATCTTTAGTTTTGCGGACAGCTGGAGAATTGAAACTGACTCGTTTCTACTTCCCAAAGATACAATGCTCACAAAAGTCCAGCTTACCAGTACTTTGACCACAAAATAGACCTTTCTTGCTTAACAACGTTAAACCTTTCTCACCCATATGTCCCAAACACATATGCCACAATTTGGTAATATCACCATCAGTGGAGACTGCCGCAGCACTTGTTATCGTAGATCCCTACAAAATATACAAACTACCAGACCTGTAAGCTTTCATCAATATAAAAGCACCTTTAGAAATTTTCAAAACTCCACCTTCAGCTGAGAAATTGTACCTTTGAGAATCGAGAGTGCCCAAAGAGATGAGATTTTTCTTCAAATTAGGAGCATATCTAACATCGGTGAGTGCTTTAACAATACCATCATACATCTTGATTCGGACTGTACCTTTACTAATAACTTTGCAGGCAGCATTATTACCCATCAAAACAATTCCACCATCCAATGACTCATAAGTGAAAAAACACTCCCTGTCGGGACTCATATGGTAAGAACAACCCGAATCTAAAATCCATCCTGATTAGACCTAACTTTATCTTCTGTCTCTATAAAGATAATTCCCTCATTTTCATTTGTCACTACACTAGCCTCGACGGTGTTGTTGTTATTCTGCTCAATTTTATTTTATCCTTATATTTCAATTTATAGCAGTCAGCCTTTATATGCCCCTTTTTCTTGCAATAATTACAAATTTTATTTCTATGTCTGGATTTTGACCTGCCTTTGGATCTACTTCTTTCAAAATCTCTATTTTCAGATCTACCCCGTACAAATAGTCCCTCTGCCTGACTTCCACTAGTCTCCCCAGTGATGTCCCTATCAATCTGCTCTTTTGACTTTAATGCATACTTAATACTATTATATGAGACTAACTCTTTCCTATAAATCATAGTATCACAAAAATATTTAAAGGACTGGGGAAGGGAACATAACAACAATATGGCTTGATCTTCATACTCAATTTTTACATCTACATTCTTCAAATCCAAAATCAGAGAATCAAATTTATCCAGATGTGAAAGAATAGATGTACCTTCTGTCATCCTTAACATGTACAACTTCTATTTCAAATAAAGTCGATTTTTCACTGTCTTCTTTATGTATATGGCTTTCAACTTGTCCCAAATATCTTTAGCTGTGCTTTCACCAGCAATCTCCTGCAAAACCTCATCGGAGAGATTCAATATGATGGTTGATCTAGCCTTTTTATCTAGATCTGTGAATTGATCTAACGCCACATCTGCTGGCTTTTTCTCCCCTCCATCAAGTGCAATCTCACACCCATCTTGTATTAAAATGGCCTACATCTTAAGCTGTCATATATCGAAGTTAATACTCTAGTCAAACTTTTCAATAGAGGTCTTCGTTATCGTCATAATGGCTAAAAGTTATTCTGACTATTTTTCGACAAGTGGAACCGGGATAGCGGACCCCACAAAAGCACTAAACAAAGGCCCCACAGGCAAGTCGAGGCAGTGGCCCCCACAAGACAAAACTGAGGCAGTGGGCCCCGCTTGGACTCACAATAAAATCTATATCACTTTCTGCTATGGAGGATCCACTTAGTGGCAACCAATAAGTTAGACTAACAAGAGAAGCTCTGATACCAATTTGATAAAGAAAATGCCCGTGGATCGGATACCGGTTAAATTTAGTCGCCCGAAAAATAGTAACTAAAATAAAGAGAGACAGAAGAAAATGAGACAGGACACAAAGATTTACGTGGTTCGGTCAATGTGACCTACTTCCACGGCTAGAAGGTGAGCAATTTTACTAATATGTGGAGAATGTATACAAGTACAAAGGCTGGAACAAAAGGCTTTCAAAACGCATAAGTATACAGAAAATAATTGAAGAGAGGATGAGAGGATTTTTAGGAAGGAGTGGTGTATTTTTTGAGCCTGTAACCATCTCTTCTATTTATAGATGAAGTCTCAAGCATTTGTCCAAAATGTTTTTCCAAACGGTGGCCATTATTGTTGACAAAATGGAAGAAGCCAAGGTATGCAAACGGTGGCCATTATTGTTGACAAAATGGAAGAAGCATGAAACCAATAGCTAACCACTTTAGACTTATTTAGAGGGGCCAAGGCATGCACATGCAACAAGGATTGTGTTCATGAAATTGGAGTGACTGATCTAAAATTCATTGGACACTCCTTCACTTGGTCTAATAAGCAATCATCTGCTTGGAATATCCGAAAGAAACTCGATCATGCACTAGTCAAAGATATCTGGTTAAACACTTACCCTAACAGCTTTGCCAACTTCAAAGACCCTCTATTTTCAGATCATGCCCCAATCATTATTGACAACTTGTTCTAGAAATATATCACACATTCTCCCTTTTGTTTCAACAACTATCTAGTTCATGATCCTGCATTCTCGAAAGCTTGTAGCAGAGGCGCGAGCCAATCTTATGCTAAAACAAAACAATATTGTTGTATGCAGAAGCTGAAGTTCATTAAACATGAACTCAAACTATTACAAGCTGTGAAAGGCTCTACCGTAGTAGCTATTCAAGCTATCAAATCAATTCTTGAAAATACTCAATCACATAGTCCTTGAAGCCCACTGATACGATGCTCCTGAATTTTGAGAAGACTGCTTTTTCTTATTACCTGCATGCCGTCAGCAATCAGAACTCATTACTCCAATAACGAGCCAAAATTAATTGGCTAACTGATGGAGGCCAAAGCTCCAGCTTCTTTTTCAATTGCATCCTAGCAAGAAAACACCATAACAGGATTCTCTCCAACACCTCTATAACTAGCTCCCCACTCCAAAATTTCCATGATATACAAGATGAAGCCATCAGGTACTTTAGCTCCCTCCTTGATACAACTGGAACTTTAAGTGTTTCACTCACTATTCTAAATTCCCTATCTTTAAAGCAAGTATCTCCTCAAGACCAAGATTTTTTAATTAAACTTGTTGATGACAACAAGATCTAGAAAGTTGTATTTGACATGGACGGCGAGAATGCCCCAGGGTCTGATATATAGTTTCAATGGATATTTCTTTCAAAACTTATGGAACATTTGTGAAGCATACACTCTATAAATTCTTTACTAATGGAGTGCTGCTCAAAGAAATCAACGAACGATCCTCTGTTTGATACACAAAACTTCCAACCCTTCCATTTTTGGTGACATTAGACCCATAGCATGCACCAATTGTTGTTATGAGATTATCTCAAAAATCCTTGCCAATCGTTTGAAACAAGCTATTGCTCCTATGATCAGGGAGCATCAGGATGCTTATATGACAGATCTTCACATTGGCGATAATATTCTCATTGTTTAAGAGCTACTCAATTTACTTTAGATTGAATTACTCTCCCAATCGTACACTCAAAATGGACTTTCACTAGGCTTTTGACAACATCAGTTGGGATTTTCTATGGACAAAACTACAAGCTTTTATATTTCCATACTTTTATCAACTGGTTGAAAGAACGCATACCCTCGGCTTAACTATCTGTACTCATCAATGGCAGCCCAACCAAGTTCTTCAAGACTGCTAAGGGTCTTCGACAGGTGGATCCTCTATTCCCCTATCTTTTCATCCTTAGCATGGAAATTCTTAATGCTATCATTCTACAAGAAGTGAAGCGTAATCCCAAATTTAGATCACTCAAAATGCAAAAAAGTAGGCCTAACTAACCTTGGTTTGCAGATGACCTCTTCTCTTTTGTAAAGCTTAGCGGGATTCTGTCGATACTTTCATGAAGGCCCTTACCACCTTCACGAGTTATTCAGGGCTACAGATTAACCTCAACAAAAGTAACTTTCTCATTTATAAGAAAGCTTCTGATCTCTAACAATCCATAGCACAACATACAGGTATGCAACACATAAACCCCCCTCATATACTTGGGACTTCCTGTGACAACACGACACCTCAACTATCAAGAGTGTCTACCTCTTATTGTAAAGATACAGAAATGAATTGGTTCATGGGTTAACAAAACTCTTTCCTATGTGGGTAAGTTGCAACCTATTCAATCTGTGCTTAACTTTTTACATATATACTGGAATTCTCATATCATTCTCTCTCAAAACATTATCAAAGCCATTGAAAGACTACTCTGAAACTTCTTATGGAGTCATTCGGATCGATCCAAAGGAATTGCTAATGTTAAATGGATTGACCTATGCCTTCCTAAGAAAGAAGGTGGCTTAAACTGTTGGATCGGACAATAAACATGCATTGATTTGGAAGAAACGGTAAATTTCAAAACTTATTTAGAAATCAAAATTTCAGCGGAAGCAATATATCCAAATTAACATGCATAGCCACATATAATACGGTATAAGGAAAACATTTGCATAATCACAAGATGGAAAATATTACCGACTCCTTCACTACAACTTTAACTCCTCGCTTTGTTATCCTATCCTTAGCAATGTATCATCTCCTAGGTGATATATCCTCTTCACCTTATTGTATACTCTTCTTGATATTGTATCCTCAACTAATCCGATCTACCACTTGTTCTTCTTGGACAACTTGGTTAATAAGATCTTTTGGTAGGAAAGGAGAAGAAAACTTTGGAGGAGAATTTTCTTAGAAGAAAGTAACCAAAAATGAGACACTCTCATGCAATTTTCAGCTCACCATGTAAGATAGGAGAGAGAGAGTCAAAACTATGCAAGAACCCTTTCTTAAACACTCTTAATTTCAGTTAACCTTAAAGGAAAGAAGAGATTTGCATCAAATGCATCACTTCTTTTTTAATCAATCATAAAGAAGCCAATAAATGAGACTCTTCTCATTTGTCTTT
>JANZXP010000194.1:7565821-7582410 GCA_027576715.1 Erythroxylum flavicans
TGACTTTTTAAAAAAGCTCTTCTCAGAAAAGCTCTACTGACAAAAGCTCTATTGACAAAAGCTCTACTGATATAAGCCCAACCAAACAGGCACTTAGTCTATCCCTTACCCTTTCCTCTTTTCATGCACGAGTGCTACCTATCACCAGTGCTCTCGTTAAACCTTAATGCCTCCCAAAATCGATAACGTCGCTTTAACAGAGGCCATTCAAAATCTTAGTGAATCCTTTGCTTCCCAACTCCAGGAACTTCGTCTTTCCCAAGAAAAAGAATCCAATCCTCTCTTGATTCTAAAATCGACGCTTCCATTCAAAAGCATAATGCTTCCATTAAAGACATCCAACTTAAGGCGGCTCATTTTGAAACTTCATTTTCTCCTTCTTTTTCTGGTCCCTTGCCACCTCTGCCCCTACTCCTTCATTTTCCGCTGCTTTTGTTAGTTCTCTAAATATCACTTAACTCCAGTTGATGGATCCAACCCCTATGAGTATTTTACATTTTATAATATCACATCTCTCTATCGTCTCTCTATTGTGGCTTTTTTCATGTCGGGGAAGCATTATCGTAGTTTCAATGGATGCATCGAAACCAATAATTATTTGATTGGGATACTTTCACCGGAGCTTTGGAGCTGCGATTTAAGCCATTGATTTCTTTGAATCCTCAGGCTTCTCTATTTAAGTTGAAGCTGACCTCTTCTGTTAGCGAATATCAAATCAAAGTTGAGAATCTTTCCAATAGAGTCTCTAGTTTATTATAAGGGCACCTCCTTAATTGCTTGAATTTTGGGTTATGACCATATATACAGCATTAAGTGATGGTTCTCAAACCTCACTCGATGACACAAGCTTTAGCACTTGCCAAATTGATTAAATCCAAACTGATGGATTCCAGATCTTTCCCCCTTCGCTCACTGCAAGTTTCATCACCCCTAAAGCTCCTCCAACTTCCTTAACATTTCCTATAAAGCAATTGAGCCTGGTAAAGATGTAGGCTAGACCAGCAAAAGGACTTTGCTTTAACTACGATGAGCAGTATAAGCTCGGCTACAGTTATCACACGACTCCGTTGCTGTTATTACAGGGCTTATTACTGGGCATTCCTTCAGGGTCCTGGTGGAAGACCTTAGCTAGGTTATCTATAAATTTTTTTTTGGAATGGAATGAGGAAATTAGTGGAGAACTGTCGGATTTGTCAAGAAGTTAAAGAACCTTACAACTAAACAAACAGGTTTACTTCAGCCACTTCCAGTTCCCTTCATATTTGGCAAGATATGGATTTTATGACTCATGCTCCACCTTCCTATGGTAAAACCTCCATATGGGTGGTAGTCAATCTACTATCAAAAATATGCTCATTTTGTAGCTCTTTCTATAGAAGTCACGACTCCACAATTGGCAACAATTTTTTCACAAGAAATTGTGAAACTTCATGGGTTTCCAACGTCGACAATGAGTGATAGGGACCAATAATAACTCTTACCATCCTCAAATGGATGCTCAATCGAAGATCTTAAATAGATGCTTGTAAAAGCTTTTACAAGTGAGAATCCTCGTTCATGGTGTAAGATTCTCTAGTAAGTAGAATAGTCTTACTGTTGGATATTTTTTTGACATTTTTTATAAAGTTGGACAATATTTAATTGTATTTTTCAGTTTTTCAATAACTTATCAGTTAAGTTACATAATTTGATCCGGATTAGCATACTAAAGTGGCCCAATAAATGATCTAAGTCAATGTATCGAAGTTTAGGAAGAAAATAGATCCCGATCAGTGTGAACTGGACCCATATTAGGCTCGTGACGGGGAATTCTGATATAGATGTTATATATAAAATTTAAGGTCTCCTGCAGTTGATCATGTCATTCGTACGCGTAAGGATTCTCTGACCCATCAAGAGAGCTTATATTTTAAAAAAACTGCAGAAATGCTTTACTGCATCCTGGTAAGCAGTTCTCATAAAGGCGGTTGTGGATTCGCGTTCGTTACAGCCTTGGAAAGCTCGTTCGAAGTTATGGAACCGAAATCAAGTGTTTTTCACATTTCTTCATTTATTTCCCTTTCATGTTCGATTCAGGATACATAACTAAGGTTTCGTTACATGTTACACGTGGTATCAGAGCGGTGATGTGATTAGGTGCTTAAAAACGAAGATTTTTTGGTTTTTCTCCATAAGGTTCTTGGAGACTTAACTTCCATTTTTTGTTTTTTCTTGCTTATTATCGCATGAAATTGATATAAATATGTTTATCCTTGAAAAACAGGTTGAATACGAGCCTCAAAGCTTGAAAATCTGACCCAAAACTAACTAAAAATTGCCATTTTTTTAGCGAAGGAGCAAATCGCCGTTGGGCCTACAGGTGAATAGTAGCGGGGGACAAGCAACGTCTCTGGCATGTGTGTTATATGCGCTAGACACGTGGCAAAATACTAACCTGACGTGTGTGATACACGCACCAGCATCGGTGACCACATCCGCTTGTCGATGCATCCCTCGCTGACATCATAGTGACATCACTGACGTCAGTCTATAGTAAATTAAAAAAACAAAAAAAATTTCAGATTTCCTGTAAGGGTGCCTCGAGGTAGTTTCAGTTTTTGAGTCCTGGAAATTTATAAAGTGAGTTTTTTCCATTTTCTGGATTTATTACATTAGTCATAAATTAAAGTGTAACGCTAGAAAAGGAATTAAAGTGTTTTGAAGCTGATTTCAAGCAATTTTTTATGTTTCAGACATTACATGAGGGAGATACTTCAAGTTTTCGTGTCTCAGGTCTCATGTTTAGTGTTCAGGATCGCATGATAGTCATTTGGAAAAAGGAATTAAGACATTCTAAAGCCATTTTTGAGTGAATTTTTATGCAACGAACTTGACATAAGGGAGATACATGAGGTTCTCATGTCTCACGTGATAGGTTCAGTGTTCGGTGATGCACGATAGTCGCTCTAATGAGATTTTTTTCACTACGAAAGTCTCAAATAAAGTTTTCAGAGAATGTCTTCAGCATTAATGTGTGACAATGAGACTGTGCATTTGGGTTTTGCACTTATTGATGTTACATTGTCGTTTACCATATGCCCATAAAGAATGTGAGGATAATATAAAGATGTATCCCTTGTGCTTGTGGACTTTTTGGGTACTGATGGGGATGTAGTCACCACAGTGGCCTTTCGAGTCAGATTTTAAATTGTTCTACTTGCATGTTAGGGGATGTCTCTAGTCTCATGTTTGATTATTCTGCCCATAAATGTTAGCTTTTTATGGGATTTTAAGATGTGCATAAAAGCATTAGATGGAGAAAAGTCATTGCTTGAATGATCTATTTGCTCACAGTTGGTAGCGTCATGAGAGTTGATGGTTTGTACTTTGATCAATTTATGTGGAGATCTAGTTGCATATACTACGTATTTAGCCCACAGGTGTTTTATAGTATATGTGACAGGATTCTCGGTACAGATACAATTTAATGACTTTGAGTATCGTTGTTATCCTACGTTTATACTGAATATAATATTATCATTTTGAAGTCACCTTTTTTGTCAACAAAATCAATGTCACCATTGAAACCTTGATTGGTTTCAATTTTAAAAAGTGGATAGAGGATGTATTGAATGCAATGGAGATAACTGATATAGATATGGCCATACGTGAGGAAAGGCCATCTCCACCTATGTCTATGAGCTCGACAGCTCCTAAAGCAGCTTATGTAGCCTGGGATTGGTCTAACAAATTATGTTTGATTACCATTAAGAGATCCATACCTAGCCATCTTCTTAGTGGACTTCTGGACATATACATAATGAAGGAATTTCTCGGTAATGTCTCCCAAAGGTACACAATCTCATATAATATTGAGATAAGAGCCTTGATGAAAGAATTATTCTTTATAAGGTATACAGGAGAAAGGGGAGTGATGAGGTACATATCAAGAATGATCCATCTTCGCATTAGACTGAAGATGCTAAACATTTCTCTTCCTGATGTCTTCATAGTTCACCAGACTTTAAACACACTCCCTCTAGAGCTTAGTAATCTGGTGATGACATATTACTTGTTGGATGAGGAATGGGACTTCAATGCTTTGATTGCTCATTATGTTATTGAGGAGGAGCAAATCAAGATTGCTACTCCTACAGCCCTCGAAGCAACTCAAGGCAACGCAAAGGTAAAACCACTAAGATCAAAGGTAGAAAGTTTAAATCTTCTCTACATATTGATGCTGATGAATTAAGTGTTGATAAAGGTCCTGTAGACATAAAGAAGTTAATAGTATAAGGCCTGGAAGGAAAGACTGAGACCATCAGGTAACTCCTTAGCTTATCGATTTATTAATCTAATTTGCGATAGTCACATTAAGTACTTGGTGACTATAAAGTGGAACATCTGATCATGATGCTTCTATGATGTAGGGCTTCATATCCAAGATAGAACTAAATAAAGAGAAGGAGAAACTAATGGATTACAACAATGAGGAAGGGGATGTATGTCCTAAACCTAGCCGTAAGGTTCATTTTGCTTTTACATGACACATTTTATATATGATCTTTATATCAATTTTGGACAAAGAAGGTTAACATTTTGTATTTAATGCTTCTGTTGTATAGTTGTTGTTCAATGCAAAACATAATGGTATAACTTTCTTGTCATATGGTTTGTATAGAATGTGTCTTACCCTGAATTAGATATATGCTTCTTTGTATCTTGCCAAACGAGTAATGGAAAGAAGAACCTTGATGAATGATAAGTCATATATGGTGTGGCATAAAAGTCTAAGCCACATTTCTAAAGCTAGAGTTAAGAGATTGATTAAGGAAAGCATTCTCTTAATTCTAGATTATGATGATATGGAAACATGTGTTGACTGTTGTAGGGGTAAGTTGACTTAAATAAGGATAAAGAGGTTAACTCATGTTTTTGACTTTTTGGGAATGATACATACGAACATAAAAGATCTTATACAGTTGTATTATGCAATTCTAAATGTATTCTGACATTTGTTGATGATTATTTCCATTACAGTTTATATGTTCTTGTTTAAAGACTGAAGGTTGAGAACCAATTGGGAAAATCCATCTAGAGAGTCAGATCTGACCGTGGATGATAATATCATGGCAAACATGGTGTTTTGGGACATGAAAAGGTTCGTTTGCCAGATATATGAAATGGGTTAGAATAGTAACTAAGTTCACTATGCCAAGTAGTTTTGAACAATATGGTGTGTTATCGAAAGACATACCCGCACCCTAAAGGACATGAAATAATCAATACAGAACAGGACTAATCTACCTGGTTATTTAGAAGTGTGGAAACTCAACCTTGCACACATTCGTGTATGGGGCTGCCCAGTTAAGGTAGTATAATCCTTATAAAGAAAAATTACATGCTCATTGCTATTTAGTAAGATATCTCAACCACTCGAAAAGTTACAGATTTTACTATAGCGAAGAAGGGATCAGAATAGTGAAATCATAAATAACTAAGTTTCTTAAATACGATGTCTCTAATGATGGTGTGCCCTTTGACCCTTTAGATGATAGCAGGAAGGATATTACAATTATTATGTACCCACTACTCATATAGTTAGATCCAGTGGATTTAGGTTTTAGTACCGTGCCTTTACAGAAACAAGAATCCATACTTGTAAACATATAAGTTCTTGGGGGTACAAGATTTAATGTAGTTGCGTAGATCCACTATAGTGAGACGACATATTATCCCATCTGGATACATAGTCTATTTGGTGAATAGGACTATAATGTTAGACATGTTACGGATCCAATTACTTTTACAGAAGCTATTTTTAGACATAATGCGGATTTGTGGTTGGATGCAATAAATGATGAGATGCAATCCATAAAGCATAGTAAGGTCTAGGAGGTAGTTGATTTGCAATAGAATTGTAAAACCGTCAGTTGTAAAAGAGTTTCAAGACCTAAAGGATTTCTAGATAAAGTTCAGTGGTTTATAGGCTCGCTCAATTGCTTGATGGTTCACTTAAGGAGAAAGGTTAACTTTAATATTGCCTTTTCTCCCGTATCTTTGAAGGATACATTTTGAGTGATTATGACAATTGTAGCTCATGATGATATAGAGTTACATTAGATGGCACTTTCCTGAATAAAGACCTTTATGAAGAGGTCTATATGGAACAACCTGAAGGATTTCAAGATCCAGATGGAACTAAAATGGTTTTTATTTTAAGGTAAATCAATATATGGTTTATAACAAACCTCCCAAAAGTGGGACCTTAACTTTATGGAAAATAAAGTTAAAAGGCATGAGAAAAAAAAAGAAAAAGTTGCTTGTATTACATGGTTAGGGGGAGCAAAGTTATCTTCCTATTATCGCATGTGGTTGATATATTGATCACATTGAATAGCTTAACCATATTGCATGAGGTTAAGCAACTTTTGGCCAAACATGTCAATATGAAGGACCTTGGTGAAACATCTTTTATCCTAGGTATACAGATTTATCGGGATGAATCTCAACACTTATTAGGCCTGCCACAGAGTGCATATATTGAATATATGCTACGAATGTTTAATACGGTTAACAGTAAACCTGTCGTAGCACCTATCTCTCATAGTGAGAGATTATTTTGGCATAGTGTCCAAAGAATGAAGTAAAAAGAGAGGTTATGAGGAATGTTCTGTATTCTAGTGCGGTTGATAGCCTAATGTATGCTCAAGTAAGTACTAGGTGGGACATTGCATTTATTGTTAGACTATTTGGTCGATATCTGGTTAAGCTAGGTATAGACCATTAGAATGTAGTTAAGCGAGTGTTGAGATACTTAAAGGAACTAAGGATTATTTGTTGACATATAGAAAAGTTAACAGTCTAAACCTCATAGGGAATTCAGATTCAAATTTTAGCTATGTGTCCGGATGATCGAAAGTCAACTTAAGGCTACATTTTTTATGTTTGCAAATGGTACAATGTCATAGAAGAGTGTTAAGTAGACATAGGTGACTTCCTTGAGCATGCATGCAAAGTGCATGCTATAGGGCTGCTTCACAGATGGGTTGGCTTAGAAACTTGATTTTTGAGTTGTTTGTGATTGATTTGTTGGCTAGACCCATTCAGTTGTACTGTAATAATCTTACTGCTATGTTGTTTAGTAACAATAAAGAATATCACAGGGTCTTAGCATTTGGAGGTCAAATATTTGACCATAAAGGAGTTGATACGAAAAGGTGACATTAAGGTTTGGAGCATTTAAGGACTGATGAAATGCTAGCTAATGCTTTAACTAAAGGACTTCGCCCACTTATGTTTGAGGAATAGGTATACAGTATGGGTGTTTTAAAGTCCTTAGATACTGTTAGTTAAGGGATCGTTATGTTTGCTCCATGTACATTTATACATTTTGTTGTATCATGACAGTATGATGGTTAATCAACAAAGATGACCATCATTTATCATCAGTAATATGTGTTATCATACATTATCATAACACGTATGCAAGTCTTAAGATCTGTGTCGATCTTAAGTATTTTAGAGGTTATTAGGCATATATATAGATTGACCTTGAGCCTATGAAATTTAGATGCATACAGTTTTGTACGGATATCTATAAATTTTGACATGGCATAAGGGGATATAAGTTTTCAATCCTATAAAGGTTCTCTAATGCAGTTTAGCATTTAGTTTGAGAAGATAAATTATTTCTATGATGTCGTTTAGCATTTGGTGAGAGAAAACACGTTTTCTCTAATGTTGTTTAGCATTCGATGAGAGAAAACAAGATTTCTCTAATTTAGTTTAGCATATACGGTTTAGCATAAATGTTAGAGAAATTGAGACCTACAAATGAAGATGATTTAATTTAGATTATACAGGTATCATCTTAGTTTGCCACATTCCATTTTCCCATTTATGTTAGTAAGGTATTAGATATGTGTGATTGTATTAGATCTATGTCACACATGACACATGTATTTGATACTTTTCGGTATTGAAAGCCTTGTAGGACGGAATAATGGAATTTCGTTATCTTTTGATCAAATGTTTTGTTTCTTAAACTAGTCGACTAATACAGTAGCGTGACTTAACTGTGAATTGTTTTAAACTTAAGTCAATACTGCAATCAAATATTGTCCAAGAGGGAGAATGTTGGATTTTTTTTTACGTTTCCCACAAAGTTAGACAACATTTGATTGCATTTTTTTGGTTTTTCAATATCTTAGCGGTTAAATTATGTAATTTGATTTGGACAAAGATAATAAAGTGTCCCAATAAATGATCTAAGTCCATGAGTTGAAATCCAAGAGGAAAATGGATCCTAATTAGTGTGGACCAGACCTATATAAGACTTATGATAGGGAAGCTAGATGTGGATGCTATATATAACGACTAAGGTCTCCTGCAGTTACTCATGTCATTCGTAAGCATAAGGATTCTCTGAGCCATTAAGAAAGTTTATGTTTTGCGAAAACTATCAAAAGACTTTACCATATCCCAGTGAGCAGTTCCCATGAAGGCGGCAGTGGATTCACACTCGTTACGGCCTCGAAAAGCTCGTTTAAATTTATGGAATCCAAATCAAGGATTTTTTACATTTATTTGTTTATTTCCCTTTCACATTCAATCTAGGATACGTAACTAAGGTCTCGTTACGTGTTGTCCTTACAACACCTCTTTGCATTATGTTAGGGAAAATAATAATAATAATAAAATTGAAACAACCTATCTGAAAACAAGGCGTTGTGAAAATCACTGCCCTAAGTTAGAAATTTCCCCTCTATGGTGCATTAGGACAACGGGATCCGACCCCATTAACGCCTTTTCTACCAACTTTGGTGCACTCCAAAGGGTGGAGTACGAACTGTCTCTGAAATTAAAGAAAGATAGATAAATGCTGAATTTTATGCGTAAGACAAAAGACGTGTATAAGGTGTTTGTATGTAGAGGAAAATGTTGAGTTGGATGGAGCAAATAAAGATGTGTAAAAAATAGAAAGATGAGCAATCTTTTTTAGTAGTCCTCTCTAAATCAAATGCATGACTCTTATATATAAGATAAACAAAGTGAACATTGACCATAATAGAAAGAAACGTTAGAGCATAATAATGGCTAAATATTATAGTTGTTGAAGAATAATAATGGTTGACAATGGTAGGGTCCAAGTTATGGACCAATACCAACAATTCCCCACTTAGTATAAAACTTGAAAAAAAAACTATAACAATTTAGGAGAAAAATAGGTGAACAACTAGGTGAATTAAGTCTTGAACCTGTTATCTTAAGAAATTCAGAGACAGAACCTATTAGAGTTAACAGCCTCAAAATACCCTAGCCTCATGATTGCTCTAGAGAGATAGCCTAAATACTCCCATAAGAGGGTGGCTAGCCTCCCACAATCACATAGGTGAGCCCATCAGATGTGTACTGCTCACACCAACCAAACTTGGGCTATGGAACTCATTAAGGATTATACAATCCAACCTCATCAAACGCAGTAAAATCATGCTAGGTGATAGTTGTGATTCAATTTGTTAGGTATTTAATGTTAATTTGAGTGTTGAGTGTGTGTTTAGGTTTTAAATGTGTTAGTTTATGAGTCTTTGAGCTTAAATGTTATGTTTTTGAGGTACCTTGATGTGTTTGTTAGTGTTTTAGGGTCAACGGTGAAGAACTGAGAAGTTTTAGAGAGTTTTGAGTGAAAACCCCAGCCCACGATTGTGGCACAATAGGCCACGATCATGACAGAAGGATGTGAGTCACCAGGATCCAGGCTTGGTCACGATCATGACAAAAAGGGTTAGACGTTAGCCAAGATCGTGGTAGGCAGGGCCACGATTATGACCTATGTCAGGTAGATACAAAAATAGCTGAAAACGTTAAGTTTCGAGGAACTTTTTAGACCATTTCGACCCGAATCAACCGTAGGGCTGCCAAGGTATAAGTAGAACATTAAAGAATAGAAGAGAGAGCTTTAATTAGCCACCAAAAATGAAACCCTAAAAGAGAGATCTTTGAGAGATCGAGAAAGAGACGAAGGAAGAGAGAAAAGGAAGACGACATAGACACGACGTGCTTCCTAGAATAAGAAGCTTTCCAAATTTGTGGCCTCCCATCATCCATTCGAGTTCTGTTTCCTATGTATTTCAGTTTTATTTGATTATAGAATTGGGATATATATAGTTTGATGATAGAATTGAATTGTGATTGATGTTCTATAGTCACATTTGGATTATTATTTTTAATTTAATGAAATATGATTGTTTTATGTGTTTATTGAATTAATTGTGGTTTAATTCTGTGCTTCATATCTGGATAATAAAATGAGAGGGTGAATCGAGAAAAATGATTAAATTAGGCTAACGAGAGTTAGGTAATTTAATAGGTTCAGAATTAAATCAGGTTAGTAAATTTTGTGTAGAGAGATCACATATTGGTTTCCAATTGTTTATTAGAGAACTTAGAAATGATTAGGTTTTGGATAGGTTGTTAATTGAGAGATTACAACTTCCTATAATCTGATCAGGGTTTATGCTTTAGGGTTTAGTTATAACTTGAGAGAGAGTAACTGACCCTAGGATCATCTAGAACCATTAATTCCATAAATCGTAATCAGTTAGGTTGGCATTAAAGATAGATAATTTTCCCTTTCTCTCTTTCGGTAAATTCATTAGGTTAAATTCTAGGTTGTGCGATCATTGTTCAACAAATCAATCAATTTCTGTTAAGTGTCATTCAATTTCAATTTCAAATTGTTAATCGTTATCGTGATTGTTTTTGTTAAGTGTTCATTGTCAATTATTGTTTTGTTAGTTGATTTGGTTTATTTGATTTATTTAGTTCTCATGTTAAAATTCGTTGTTTGTTAAATATCTGTTTAATAGTCTCCGACCTTAGATTTTAGGATTAAATTACTCCTCCTTGTAGGATCGATACCTTAGGTACTACACGAATGACCCGTGCACATGCGATATTATCGAGGTTATAAATATTAAAACTTGGCATACGTAAACCATTGATTAAGTTTTTGGCGCTGTTGTTGAGGAGGCGATAGTGTAGTTCTATAGTTTAAGGCGTTAGTTTAGATTAGTTTTTAATTTTTGTTTTCATTTCTTTCGTGTTGTTTCAGAAATCATGCTCTTACATGAATATAAGAGTCACGAGAGATTTGAGTCATATATCAAAGATGTTAGATTTAGATATTAATCAACTAGAATGAAACCTTAGGAAAGTTTGGTAAGAAGAAGAAGAAGAGATCGGAAAATCAACAATGGCTGAGGAGTTTCAACAAAATATAGACCATGGAGCAAACCAAGGATGGCAACAGAGGACCCTGATGGATTTCATAAGGTCAGGGTTCACCGTAGCAAACCAAGGAGTGGCTAGGCCACCTGTGCAAGCAGCTTCGGTTGAGATTAAACCTGTACTTCTTAATATGCTTCAGCAGAATGTGCAATTCTACGGATTGGCTAACGAGGACTTAAATGTTCATATAGTTAACTTCCTCGAAAGTTGTGGTACTTTCTAGTATCATCAGATGTCAGAGGATAGAGTTAGGATCAGGTTGTTCTCTTTTACTCTTAAAGATAGAGCGAAGGCTTGGTATCATTCACTAAGCCCAGCTAACATCACGATGTGGGATCAGCTTGTACGTAATTTCTTAGACAAGTATTTCCTGTTGACAAAGACCACCAAGATTATAAAGGAAATCACCAATTTTTGACAAGGTGACGGGGAATCAAGCTATGAAGTGTGGGAGAGATATAAGGACTTGCAACGGAAGTGCCCACACTATAACCTATCAAAGGAGTTCCTATTGTAGACATTCTACAATGGAGTGAATCTACCGATAAGGACAGTCGATGAAGCAGAGGAGTTGATAGAGGAGATGGCCAGTAAGATTTATTTGTCCGCAAATGAGTGAGGTAGGCAACCTGCCATTTTTAGAGAATAGAACGGTATTGTTGTAGTCGATCAAATGACTGAGATGCAAGCAAAGATCGACAATTTGACGCTACAGCTCAATAGCATGAAGGCATCATCCTCAACTCAGGTGAAGGTTGTATATTTAAAATGTGAGCTTTGTGTACAATTAGACCATGATACCATAAACTGCTATTTAATGAAAATAGACAATTAGGAGAAAATGAACTATATGGAAGCGCAATATGGACGAGGAGGGGGGTAACAATCCCTACTCTAACACTTACAACCCTGGGTGGAAGAATCACCCTAACTTCTCCTGGTCAAACAACAATGGAGGACAGTTGAAGGCTCAGGGATAAGTGGGCTTTTAGCAAGATAAAGCAAGCTCGATGGAATCAAAGTTGGACAAGATTTTTAATAAGATTGGAGGTATGGAGGAGGCACATAAGAGGCTTAAGAACAAATTCTAGCAAGTAACAAAGAACCACGCCTCATCCATACATAATATGGAAGTCTAAGTAGGCCAATTAGTGGAGGCAATGTTTGCTCGGAATGTTGGAACTCTTCTAAGCAACATCGAGTCTAACCCGAAAGAAAGGATCATGGTTATCAGTCAGACCCAGGATGAAGAACTAGAACAGGTGTAAGAAGAAGGAGATAAAGGAAGGGTCAAAAAGACCTTCCAAGCAAGCCAGTGATTGAGTTAATTAAGGCAACTCGACGTGTATTTTCATTCCTTATTTTGGCTCAGTGGGAGTTAAATGCAAAGAGTAGCAAGGAAGTTATAGGAGATTAAGCAAAACAAGGTTGAGGAAGTGACAAACCAACTATAGATGGAGCTTATGTTAAAGGAATTCGTCAAGAAGAAGGTTAAGAAGCGAACATCAGAAGAGAACCCTAACATCACAAAGAAGAAAGAAGACCTAAGGGACTTTTTCATCCCGTATAGTATCAATAGAATCATCATAGACGGGGTACTTGCGGATCTAGGAGCAAGTATAAACATGATGCCCTACACTTTTAGTCTGAAGTTGGGGTTAAGAGAGTTAGTACCCATTAAGTTTTTAGTAAAGACGACCGATAGAAGGGTTCACAAACCGATAAGGATTATAAAGGATGTGCAAGTAAAAGTTGATAAATATATCTTTCCTACAGACTTCTACATATTGTACATTGGAGAAGATGTGGAGATCCTGATAGTTCTTAGATGACCGTTCCTTGCCACTGCACATTTAATCATTGATGTTGATGGGGTGAATTAACTCTAAAGATAGGAAAAGAGCAAATAACCTTCTAAGTGTCGCAAAAAGATTACAAATCTCCTTTACCTCTAAAGAATAGCAAAGAATCTGAACCTCGAGGTGAATGGGAGGATATTGAGGATCCTGGGAATGCATTCAGGAAGAAGCGCTCGCGAAGAAGAAGGAAAGGAAAAAAGAATTGCAAGGAAGTTGGGAACTGTAGCATGGTAGCTAAAGTTCAAACTTTGAGATTAATGACGACGCTACCATTGCACCATTCGTTCCAACCACCATGACCTTAAAGGAGCGTTGAGCTACTGATGTTAAAAGAAGCGTTGCATGGGAGGCAACCCATGGAAAATTAGTTTCTTGTCTATTTTTGTTAGAATGTTTGAATTCCATAGTTAGGATTATTTTTTGTTTTTGAATATAATCAAAATAGAATAAGATTTCGGAATAAAGTGGATGAATTGAGCAAGCAAGTAAAGAGAGGTAAAAAAGGGCTACAAAGGAATCAAAAAGTGAAATTGAAAGATTGGAAAAAGAATAAAAGAAGAAAAATCAAGAAGTGCTGAAGAACTAGAAGGTCACGATCATCATGGCCTGCCATTGAGTAATAAAGGGGAGCACGCAATTTTTATAAAATTTTTACCATTTTACCCTTTTAACCACCTATAGATTCAGTTCTAACTTCACTTTTACATTCACTTTTATTTTCACTTTACCTCTCTAGACTTCAAGCATACGAAAGCTCTCACATCTCTCTAAAAATTTAAAACTTCCAATTTTCTTCCAAATTCTACTCAATTTCCAAAAATTATGTCGTGCATTAAGCAGTCAGCCTGACAGGAGCAATCAGGATGAATTCAATTTGCGAGAAGTGGAAGAAGAAACTGTGCAACAGACTTTGGCGTGCCCTTCTCGATCTACACAAAAGAGGAAGGTATTTGTTTTCGAGCTTTAAATGCTAGACAAATTGTATTTCCCAAGTACTTTGATTTTGAAGCACTTGATAGGCTAGAGTTACGTGAGAGAGTAGAAAATTTAGTTGAACAAATCCAGTGGGCCCAATTTATATGGTTTCAATTTCCTGTCTATCAGGAGTTTACATTGGAATTTTACACTTCACTGACTTATGACTCTAGGAACCCCATGGAATTGTGGTTTAGGTTGAGATGAAGAGCTTACGAATTGAAAGTAGAACTCATGAGCTGTTTAATAAAAATGACTTAGTCAAGTAACCGGATCGACATTTATCACCAATGTTTGCCTCCGAGTAAAAGACTAAGTCCTTGCTTAAATAAATGAAAAAATGTGTGCTCTTAGTACAACCCTACTAAACCTACAATAAGCTTGACTTTTTATAAAATTATACTTAGGAACAGTTATAGAGTCTGAATGACTAAAGAATTATTAATGTTTGTGTACAATTGAAAAGGGAAAATAATTTAACACTTAGATCTCGATTAATTTGTATATTTAGTTCAAAGCCCCTAGACTCAGATTTTGCATGTTAATTATTAGATATAACTTGTATGACTGTGTATAAAATTAAATTTATTTCATAAATTTAAAGTCATTGCCTCATTATCGCATTGTTTGTTGTGTGTTTGTTGTTTTGTTTGCTTGAGGACAAACAAACGTTTAAGTGTGAGGATGTTGATAGTTGTGATTTGCATTATATTTTAGGGTTCAATTTTTTAGGTATTTAATGTTAGTTTGAGTGTTGAGTGTGTGTTTAGGTTTTTAAATGTGTTAGTTTATGTGTTTAAGTGTTTTTTTTATGGGTTAGTATGAGTCTTTGAGCTTAAATGTTATGTTTTTGAGTTACCTTGATGTGTTTGTTAGTGTTTCAGGATCAACGGTGAAGAATGGAGAAGTTTCAAGTCAAAACCACAGCCCACGATAATAGGCCATGATTGTGATAGAAGGATGTGAGCCACCAGGATCTAGGCCATGATCGTGTCACTTTGGTCACGATCGTGACAGAGAGACCAGAACTAGGCCATGATCATAACACCTTGGTCATGATTGTGACAGAGAGGTCGAGTAGACACGAAAATAACTGAAAAACGTCAAGTTTTGAAGAGCTTTTCAAACCATTTCAACCCCAAATCAACCCTAGGGCTTCTAAGGTATAAATAGAACATTAAAGAACATAAGAGAGAGTTTTGATCAGCCACCAAAAACAAAACCCTAAAAAAGAGAACCTTGAGATCAAGAATGAGACGAAGGAAGAGAGAAGAGGAAGACGACGCAGACATGACATGCTTCCCAGAATAAGAAACTTTCCGAAGTCGCAGCCTCCCATCATCCATTCGAGTTTTGTTTCCTATGTATTTCAGTTTTATTTGATTATAGAATTTGGATATATAGTTTGATGATAGAATTGAATTGTGATTGATATTCTATACTTACCTTTGGATTATTATTTTTAATTTAATGAAATCTGATTGTTTTATGTGTTTATTGAATTAATCATGGTTTAATTCTGCACTTCATATATCGATAATAAATTGAGAGGGTGAATCGAGAAAAAAATGATTAAATTGAGCTAACGAGAGTTAGGTAATTTAATAGATTCAAAATTAAATTAGGTTGGTAAATCTTGTGTAGAGAGATCATATATAGGTTTCCAATTGTTTATTAGAGAACTTAAGAACTGATTAAGTTTTGGATAGGTTGTTAATTGAGAGATTACAACTTCCCATAATCTGATTAGGGTTTATGCTTTAGTTCAGTTATAACTTGAGATAGAGTAACCGACCCTAGGATCATCTAACCATTAATTCGATAAATTGTAATATGTTAGGTTGGCATTAAAGATAGATAATTTTCCCTTTCTGTCTTTCGGTAAACTCACTAGGTTGAATTCTAGGTTGTACTATTATTGTTCAACAAATCAATCAATTTTTGTTAAGTGTCATTCAATTTCAATTTCAAATTGTCAATCGTTATTATGATTGTTTTCGTTAAGTATTAATTGTCAATTATTGTTTTGTTAGTTGATTTAGTTTATTTGATTTATTTAGTTCTCATGTTAAAATTTGTTGTTCATTAAATAGCTGCTTAATAGTTTCCGATCTTATATTTTAGGATTAAATTACTTTTCCTCGTGGGATCGATATCTTAGGTACTACGTGAATGACCCATGCATTTGCGGTATTATTGAGGTTATAAATATTAAAACTTAGCATATATAAACCGTTAATCACTAGGGATGCAATTCAACATTTAAGTATATCTTAGTATTATACCACTAACAAAGTACAAGTAAGTAGTCACCATAAAACTTCATTTGACCAATTGAACTTGGTTTCCCAAGATAGGTGTCCATCACGAGGTTACTACACAATTGGGCTTAACCCCATCCCTTTAACATGCTCTGAAACTAGTTTCCTACTCAAAGCTTTTGTAAACGGATCCGCTAAGTTTCTCTCTGACTTGACATAGTCT
>JANZXP010000194.1:7582510-7601701 GCA_027576715.1 Erythroxylum flavicans
AGAACACTTACTTGTACAACAAACTAGCCAAGTTCAAGGTCACATAGACCTGAACTAGAAACCAACTAACCATAATTACAAAACAGTTGGATTTCTGAGACTTGTAGCAACTTAGCTTAGAAATTAGGATGGACATGTCTTTGCAAATATCTCCATCCTAAACAAGGCAACAAAACAAAATTATGTAAGTGTATTACATATCAAATGAAAATATGCAGCAATAACATGATTGTATACAAGCTTTAAGAGTCTGTGCAGTGTATATTAACAAGATGAATAGTCTTTAACATTAAACAAGTACTCCATCAAATACAAGGTTTAAAAGCTTAAACGTAACCTTAGCTGACTGAGAGTCTTCAACGGAGTCCAAAACTTCAAAATCATTTTGCCAAATCTGCATCACAAAGAATACAACACATGCATTAAAAATTTAAGTCATTAGATAAAATCTAACACAATTGAAAGCAGACAAAAATAAAAACTCTAAACTTTAAAAAACGCTAAATGACTTACCCAATCTGCCAATCAGTTGATCCCCCTTAGGCCTTAGCAGACGCATAAAGAACAAAATCAAGGCAAACTCTCACAAGTCACACCAACTCCTTTCACTGGGATGATGAGAAAAAAGAAGAGAAGCAGAAGAAGACGAAGAAGATGGCAAAGAAGAAGGTCAAAGAAGAGTTCAGGATTTAGGGTTTTGGTCGAAGGGGCTTTCAAATCGAGAGAAAGAAGAGAGCTCGAGATGAGAGGGTGAGCCAGAAAGAAGAGAACTAGATATGAGAAGGTGAGTCTCGGAGAATAGAGTTGGAGATGAGAGAGTGAGACTTAAAGAAGAGCCCAGAGAGTTCGAGAACGAGAGTGAGACTGAGAGTGAGAGAGAGATCGAGAGGGTAAGACAGAAAAAACAGAAGCGGCGGGCATGAGTTATGAGAAGGTAAAAATATTAACTTATATACCTGAGGTTAGATGTATAAAAAAATATAATTTTGTTTTGTTTTTACTTGATTGGTTTGGTTCGGATTGGTTTGGTTAAAATTTTTGTTTACACTGTACTCGAATCGATATAGTCTGTTTTCTCAATATCCAAAACCTAATCGAACATCGCACCACTCTACACCAACCCATTTCGGTTGATTTTTTTTATTTTTTGGGCTGGTTCAGTTTTTTTTTCAGATTTTTGCCCAATCCTAACTATGACTATTTCCTGGTGAAATTCCTTGACAATAGCAACTTCCTCAACGCCCTAACCAGTGGGCCTTGGGTAATATTCGGACATGCTTTATTAGTCCAGAAATAGAAACCAGAATTTCGTCCATCCCAAGGCAAGGTAACAAGAGCTGTTATATGGATAAGGTTCCCCGAACTTTTTATTGCTCGATACCACCCTATCATACTCACAGCTTTAGGGAATCAAGTGGGAGAAACCGTGAAGATAGATGAGACGACCGTGCAGTGAGTTACTGTAGATATAAATCTTACCGTCCCTTTACGAAACACAGTGGAGCTCGATGGTGAGACAGTGTTGGTGGCATATGAAGGACTCCCGCAAATATGCTTCAACTACGGCATGGTTGGGCATGACTCGACCAAATGTCCGTCGATCCCACAAGACCAGAATGTACCCACATCGTCGACTACAAGGCTGAGTGATAGTTCCACAACGTAACGAGGGCCGGAGGGTACTGCGACAGGTGTCCCGACGGAGGCGGGTTCCAAAGGTTATGGACCTTGGATGATGGTGAAGACGAACTCCTTCAGCCCCTGTGCAACGTCAAAATCACCAAGACAATAACAAGTACAAGACGATTTCTACGGTAGGAGGCTCAAGGTACCTAGCTCTGACAGATAAGGAGACAATGGACACTGACCATGTTGCAGCGAGGAGCCCACTACCTAAAGAGATTTAAATGGAATTGGGAACCGGTTTAACCTAGTGGATTTAGTTAGCATGGGACAAAAAAAGGGACAGGATGGAGCATCAACTTCGTACAGCATTAAACGATATACAAGGGCTGCTTCAAAAGGAAAATTCAAAAATACTACCCCAATAGTTGGTAGGGCACATGCAAAATCAAATGGTCTTCCGAAGGTAGGTGTGGACATCAGTACCAAGGTACACCTAATTCTCACAGCTCGGGATAAACATATTACAATTACTATCAATTCACACTTTAAGATGATTTGTGATAACAATGTCCTAACGGTAAATGATCAAGTGGTATAAACATTTTGCAATTACTACAGGCAATATTACGTAATTATATACGTATATATAAGCCTGGAATTCTAGTTTTGTTAGAATCTCGCATTAGCAGAAACAGGGCTAGCACTGTGATTAAAAAGTTAGGCTTCAATTTCTCATTTAGGGTCGAAGCTGTAGGCTTTTTAGGAGGAATTTGGTTGCTCTGGAAAAATGATATTAAGGTCTCTGTGGTCATCGCTCATCAACAATTCCTCCATACCAAAGTCAAGTATGTGGATGCTTCGTTTGATTTTACGCCAGTCTATGCCAGTCCCCAAATACACTCTCAAAAAGTTCTCTAGAGAGTATTAAGTTGGATAGGTCATCTTAATCCTGAACCTTGGCTGGTGGGAGGCGACTTTAATGTTAAACTGGAGGCTTCAGACAAAAGGAGGGGTGCTACGGCCGTTCGAGTAGTGAATAATCATTTTAGGGATTGAGTTAATCAGTGTAATCTGCATGATTTGGGATTTATGGGATCAAAATTCACTTAGTGGAAGACACAAGCACGCTTAGACCGGGTTTTTGGATCGTCATCTTGACTGAGAGCTTTTCCTTATATGGCCAACCAACATCTACCTTTTTTGGGATCCGACCACTGTCCCTTGTTGATCCACTTAAACAGCATTCTCAGCAGGGACCGAGATCAACTGGGTTTCGATTTCAAAATGCCTGGTTAACTCATACGGGCTTCGATGATGTGGTGATAGAGCAGTGGCTATTGGCAAAGGAGAATTTCAGTAAATCCCTAGCCAATTTTGCTATCCAACTCACGCGATGGGATAAAGATGTGTTTGGCAACATCTTCCATCGTAAAAAACGATTGCTTGCCCGGCTGGAGGGTATATAGAGAGAGATGCAGAATGGCACGTCGAACGAGTTTCTTGACTAAGAAGAACGCTTAAGCGTCGAACTTTTATATGTGTTGTGTAAGGAAGAAATATATTGGCATCAACGAGCCAAATGTGAATGGATATCGAAGGGAGATCGTAACACCAGGTTTTATCATACCATCACCCTGGCAAAAAGGACGAAATCGAAAATAGATCAGCTTTTTGATGATACAGGAACTCTAGTGTCTGGTACTGAGCATCTGAGACTACTTCCGAGGAATTTTTTTATCCAATTATATACACTCGAAACTGGGATGATTCATCCGTTGCCACATTCTGGCGGCTTTCCCCAGCTTTCAGTGGAATGGATTCATGAGCTTGCAAGTCCCCTTCATGAAACTGAAGTTTGGAAGATAATTTTTTCCATAAACCCAAACAAAGCCATGGGTATTGATGGATTCAATGCACTTTTCTTTTAAAACCAATGGTATAAGGTAGGGCCTGAAGTGGTAGCTTTGGTTTAAGCCATTTTTCGACTGGAACACTGGGAACATGAAATTGAACCAAACGATATTGGTCTTAATTCCTAAAATTCCAGCTCCTACTAGTCTTACCCAGTTTAGGCTCATAAGCCTCTGTATGGTGCTTTATAAAGTTATCGCCAAAGTTATTGTGAATCGGTTGAAAGCTCACATGGATTAGCTTGTTAAGGAGAATAAATGTAGTTTCACTCCTGGCAGACAGATCACTGATAACATTATCATCGCGTAGGAAGTGATACATTTGATGCGAAAATAGCAAGGACAATAAGGATATCTTGCTCTAAAGGTAGATCTAAAGAAAGCCTATGATAGGCTTCATTGGAATTTCATTAAAAATACCTTAACTGATATTGGGATACCTCATAACCTCATCAGTGTCATTATGCAGTGCGTGATGACGATGTCTTTTCAGGCAGCTTGGCAAGGAACTCTTTCTTAACCTTTTAAACCTTCTCGTGGCATTAGACAAGGAGATCCACTTTCACCCTATCTTTTTGTGCTATACATGGAATGATGAGGGGACCTTATTGCTTAGGCAATGCATCAAGTTCATTGGAAACCAATTCGATTAAGTCCCTCGGGACCTCCCTTATCCCATTTATTTTTTGCTGATGACCTAATCCTTTTTGGTGAAGCGACGAAAGCACAAACCCAAGTAATCACAAGGACGATGGAAATTTTTGTAAAGCGTCAGGGTAACACATTAATTATACTAAAACTCAGATATTTTTCTCCAAGAATGTTTCTAACCATACCGCGCATCGTCTTAGCCATGCAATGTAGGTTAACAAAACAAATAATCTTGGAAAATATCTAGGAATTCCTTTGATCCATGAGCGTACCTCAAGAAATACCTATCAGTACATTCTGGATAAGGCCCAACAAAAGCTTACTGGTTGGAGATCTAGGATGTTATCATTAGTAGATCGAGTTACACTAACATAATTAGTAATCTCGTCCCCGCCAATTTTCACGATGCAAACGGTTTGTCTTCCTCGCCATCTATGTGACAATCTGGAAAAATTAATGCGGGACTTCATTTAGGGGTCGCAGGAAGGACAAAGGAAAATACACCTTATCAATTGGGATGAAGTGTGTCAACCCAAGAAAGCGAGGGGCCTGGGAATTAAGCGCATTCGATCGACTAATGACACACTCCTTACTAAACTCGAATGGGACTACTTACTAGACCCCAGGCACTATAGGTCCAGACTCTGAGGGCAAAGTACTGGTTGGATACTCATCATATTCCGTAGATTTTAGCGAGGAACGGAGCTTCAGTAACTTAGAGAGGGATTTCAGCAACCTGGAATGTTGTGCGTCAAGGAGCTAAATGGAAAATAGGCAATGGACGACGTATCCTTTTCTGGCTCGACAACTGGGTAGAAGATTGGGATCCTCTCTCTTTAGTGGCTCACACCACCATCCCTAAGAGTGTACTAAATGCTACAATCTCTGATTTTATGAATGAGATTGGCAACTGGCAATGGAATTTATTCCACAATTATCTCCCAGCTACAGTTTGTATGAGTATCGCGTCAACCCGTATGCATATAAATGACCAACCGGAAGATCAATTGATCTAGGGGCACACTAACCACTAGCAATTCACAGTAGCGTCTGCTTATGATCTTATTGAGAATATCAACACGGATGTCTTCAACAGGTCTTGGGAGGAAATATGGAAGTAGGCGGGACCACAGTGAATCAGGTCTTTTCTCTGGCTAGTGGCTAAGCAAAAATTGTTAACCAACAAGCAATGTGTGACCTGCCATCTAACTTTGGAGAATGATTGTACCTTCTATGGATAGGAGGAATCAACCATACATGCTCTATGGGACTGTACTCGAGTAAAATCTTTCTGGAAAAAATTTCCACATGCAAAGGTTGATGGGGACTTTTTTAGTAAGGAGGAAGGAACCTATCTCAAATCCAATCTTCATCACCAAGTGCAACTGAATCAGACAGCATGGGCTACTATTTTTTGAGTCGCTTGCTAGTTTCTTTGGAAATGGAAAAATAACAACATTTTTGAGCTGGGTTTTGTTTGGCCAATAGACGGTACTAAAATTGTCATGGATTATACTAATTGGATCATACAGGTCAGTGAGATGGAAAATTGGGTCTTTCAAGTACATGGTCTACCTTTGGGTACGTTCGTAGGCTAGAACAAACCTATAAAGGAGTGGGTCAAGCTTAATACGGATGGTGCTGTGAAAACGAGTTGCAATATTGCATCAGCAGGCGGCGTTATTAGGACTTGCCAGGGGCAATGGTGTGTAGGCTTCTTACAAAATATAGGCATAGGAGATCCTCTAATTACCGAACTCTAGGGTGTGCATTCAGGACTCATACTAGCGTGGGAATGGGGTTATAGATGTGTGATAGTCGAAGTGGACTCGTTAGAAGTCATTAATATCCTATCCTCATCCATGAGCAATATGACTGATAATTCTTTTTTGGTGACAGGTATCCGAGGATTGATGCTTCGAGCATAAGAGGTGTAGCTTAAGCATACACATCGAGAAGGAAATCAATGTGCTGATAGATTGGCTAATCTAGGCTCTTTAGCAGAGCCGGGCCTACATATCCTTCAAGAGCCTCCAACGAGCATTTTGGAAGTCCTCTACCGAGGCATGAATGGAGCTCTGTACCATAGAACCCTACGTTTGTAGGGAATAGAGTTTGCGATATAGTCGTTTTTGTTTTCTTTCCCTTGTAACCAAAAAAAAAGTTTTTATTCAGTTATTGGGCTATAAAACAATAAAACTCAATGAGTTCAAATATTTTGGGCTCGTAAAAACAAATCGATATATATAGAACAACATCTCCTTAAAAATTTTACGGGGTTTGATAAAGTTTAAAAACACGTAATTTTATTCTTAATTAATTAAAAAATTGTTTATGATAGATCTATATATAATAAAATAAATAAATAATAAATATATATTAAATAAATACATAACTAGTAAAAATATATATAATAAAATTAAAACAAAAAATAAAAGATACATATTAAAATAATAATATAATAATATAATAAATAAATATGTACAAAAAAGATAAATGGATATTAAACATATGAATTAATTTAAGAGTACTTAGAAATAAATTTCTAAATCGGATTATAAATTTAAAATTGATTAGCTAAATCTTAACTACAAATGAGTTTTAATTAAATTTATATTACTAAATTCATGAGTTTGATAATATATTAGAAAGAAGTTTCTAATTAAATTAAATTAAATTTATTAGTTCAAACAATATATATAATTAGAAATAAGTTTCTAATTAATTTGAAATCATTAGTGTAATAATAATTAGAAATAAGTTTCTAATTCTTAACTTAATTTGATTGGTACAATAATAATTAGAAATCTATTTCTAATTAAAATGGAAAAAATAATTCTCAATATGGACTATGTTTATTTACGTATATCAGGTTTGATATTGTTCAATTTATTCGAACATATATTGTATGAATGTTTACTTGACATTTCTTCTTAAGTATGATAACTGATATTCAGTTGTCATACAATGATGATCGAGAACACACGCTCTTTTGATTTTTTATATAATTAAAATTAATTACTCGTTAAATATATGTGTATGATATGACATTGACATGCATATATACTATTTCTTCTTTATGTGAAAACTTTGTGTTTCAATTATGGCTACTGTATTAAAAAATATTGTTGTTAAACTCAATAAGGTTAAGATATTAAATGGTAACAATTATGCAATCCGTAATAGGAAATTTTAATATATACTACAGGAGCAAAAAGCTCTCAAACCATTAAACATAACCATGAATATTCTTGAGGAAGACAATACGACCCAACACAAAAGGCACCTTGCTTATGAAATATAGAGGAAAAAGAACTAATTGTCTTTTATTAGGTTGTTTAGTAGTATGGATAATGGTATCATACGTGAGTTTCATAAATATGCAATTGCTACCTTAGCTATATGTTTTGGAGGCACCTCAGTAACCAGAGTGAGGAAAGTCATTATTAAGTTTGACACATAAAAAAAATTGGATTATACAATGCAAAAGTATTTAAGGTACATGTCAAATATTATAAGTAAATTGAGTGACATTGGTCATGAATTATCATATGAATAAGAAGTGCAAGTCATGATCTGTTTTTTACCTCAAAGTTGGAAGCATATAAAGATGCACCTAACTCACAATGAGAGCATCATGATAATGAAAGATGTTATAAGGCATCTCATACTAGAAGAAGAACATCTTTAAGTCTCCAGAATATCCTTTGACGTATATGCAATTGGTTCTAGCTTACAAAGAGCTATGAACCAAAAACATAAGCATTATGGTAGGAAAAAAAAATAAGAATAGGTCAGAGAAATACCACTACACTTAGGAATCCAAGAAGGAAAATTGGAACGAACATTAAAAAAAAAGCAAATTTCCTTGAATAAAGCAAAGGATGAAAATAGTTAAGTGCTTTAGCAATAAGGGTCACTTTGCTTCCAATTGCAGTGAGCTATAAAGGTATAATCTTATTGTACAAACATGATATCTTTTGTTCTATTTTTATAACTGAATCACATCCTTAATGAATTACAAACTTGGGAGTAACAAACCATGTAGCGAAAGATGAAGATGCATTCATGGAATTCTAGAAAATCCCATATGGAACACTATGGATTTATGTAGGAACAACTCAAGGGCTGCTATAAAAGGCAACGGAACTTGTAAACATATGCATGGCGATTGATCCCTAATCTTATATGAAATGTTATATGCTCCAAAGATTTGACGAAATCTTATTTCTGTGTTTTGTTTTAATTAGTTTTGGTTTTGATGTGAATTTTCACAAAAGTGGTGTGGACTTATATCTTGGACATATGGATTATGGTCATGGATTTATGTTGGATGATTTTATTTTTCTAGATGTTGTTTACTCAAATAATAACATATATTATTCCTTGTTTACATTATATAGTAATTCTAATAATGATACAATTTTGCAGCATGCTAAACTATGTCATATTAGTCAAAATTGAATAAGTCAATTAACTAAATAAGGCCTCTTAGGTGATTTACATTAAGTAGATTCACCTATTTATGAACATTATCTAGATAGTATAATCGCAAGAAAGACATTTAGAAAAGTATTATGGGCTTTCTATCCATTTGAATTTATTCATTCAGATATTTATAGTTAAATGAATGTAAAGGCATAGTGTGGGGCTATATACCTCATCACTTTTATAGATGACTATACTCAATATGATCACATCTATTTAATTTCTCAGAAATTGAAAGTATTAAATTGTTTTATAAAGTATATGAATTTGATAGAAAATCAATTATGATTCTTAAGCACGATGAGAATGATTTTTAAGCATTTTCCATTAGGTACCTAAAATACTCAACTTGCTAAGATTTTCTAATTTTATCTTTGATTCAAGTAAACCAACAATAAGAGGCTTTTCTCTCATAACAAAATCCCTTAAAGCTGAAAGTTTTGTTGGGCAATTTATACCTCTAACATTCTAAGTTAAAATAGACATATTATTAAGGCTTACCTTTGGAGCTTTTGATTATCAATAGCAAGTGAATTAAACCTAGAATTTTTTAAGAGAATTGACAAGGTTGTCATTAATTCCTTCAAATTTTGTAGGATAAACAAATTTGATATATTGAGAACTACTGCATTCAAAACTTATTTCTGTTGTAGCATATATGAGAGGTTCCTTCAAGAGCTCCCTATTTTGGATTTTTGTTTCAACAACAATTAGGCTTTCAATGTTCAAATTTTCCATAGACTACTAGTTCTGTTCATTCCTTTCTGAAGGTATCTTCAAAATCTCCTTATTCTGGATCTTTATTCCAGGATCATTCAGGTTCTCATTGATCTGGATTTCCATAGCCTCCATGTTCAGATCTTTTTCCTCCAGCCCCATTAATTCTTGATAACTTTCATAAATGAATATGCTCCCAATTGCTTTCCACATTTGACCTTGGGTCTTAAAAGGGAGAACAGATCACTTGTTCCTATTACTTTGTTCCTACCTGGTTTCATAAATATCCATCCATTCAATAAATGAGACTCACAGAAATAGAATGGATAGATGTTCATAGACCTGGGTAGGAACAGAGTAATGGAAATAAGTGATTTGAATCTCTTAGGAGAAGGTTTCTAATGGTAGGAAATTGCAATAGTATCCTCCAAAAGCTTGTTGTCATCTCCCAATCTCATTAAGGGAATTTCATTGGGAAGTTCTTTGGATAATTCTATGCTGACACAAATTCGGGCATATCCTATTATCTTCTTCTTGATTGTATTCTTATCAATGCAAATAGGTCTTCCAATATAACTTGCTAAAGAACTCAACCATTGAGTAGTCCAATGTAATTGATGTTGTGGATGTTGTGAATTGTTTAAAAATTCACAAATAATTGCTATTGTTTTTGCGTGCAAACAAGTGTTAACCCCTGAGGATTCCCAGCTACAAGCCCCTTCTTCCAAAACTTCCAGTTAAGTGCAGACAATAAGCTTGCCATCCAGCTCTTTGTATGCTTTGAAGGTAAGACTCGAAGTGTGGTGATCACCAACCACATGCTTCTAGTTTTTCTAAGTTAAGGGTGTTGTAGAAGTTGATGATGGGGGATCAGGGGAGGGGGTTTTGAGATGGCAAAGGAAAAATTCACCTTTGTCTTTGGTAAAAGAGGTTAGCATTACGTAGGAAACATGCATAGAAATAGAAAAGAAACAACTTTGGCTAACAATATTGCTTATATAGGCTTCTTTCAATGTATTTGAATCAAAATTATTAACAAACAAAAGAAGTCACCCATCACAAACTACTCCATATAGCTTGATAGGCTTCATCATTTTTGCTTTTCAATGCATAATATGTCAAATAAAAGCAACACAAAATCAGATGTACGAACATAATGCAACTATAATAAACATACAAAATCAGTTGTAAATGTCACATGAATGACTTTATTCAAATTATTTGCGCATTTCTCCATCAAACGCTTGAGCTGGTGGTGCCGTCATTGCGACTCCTTGATTTTGTTTCTCCAAATTTGCCTGCCACCCTGTAGATTTCGTAAAAGGATAACTAAGAGCTTAAGTTTAATTTATTAAACACTAATTGCTATCTCCAAAAAGAAATTAATAGGTAGACATGTCATTATAATCAATTATAAATTGACATGCATAAAAGAAAATTAATACACGTGATCTTAATTTGGTCTAAAAGATTTTGCCTTCTTAATAGAAAAAGTGATTATTTAGGACAAGATCATTCTAATTTCTCATTTACATTTATTATCTCTTCTCAATTTATGATATAGTAGTATGTATAGAGTTTGACTCGATATATATATAGATACGTATTTTGCTTTATTAGCACTCCAATCAATAAATTTTTTAAAAAATAAATCTCTCTTCGACGCTACGTAAAATTTGTATTACATAATTTACGTGAATTTTCAAGTAAAAGGGCTTCTTAAAAGAAAGTATATGGAATAAGACATGAATTTCATATTGTTGATGCAATTGGAAGAGAAAGAAAATCAGAAAAAGGTTAACCTATGGACATGTCATAGCCGCGGTTTTGGAGTTCCCGATACTCCTGACAGAGGGCACAGGCCTCGCAACAACAGTGAACACAAAAATCGTTACAGGGAGTCTCTTCTAACATGTATTCCTTCCTCATTTCAGACCTTTTAATCCAAGAGTATAGGCCAGAACAACCCGTTGCGCATGCAAGTATGGCAAAAACCCCTCCGCTCAGTAGAGAAGCTGTAACCAAAAGATCAATTGTTACAACTGGTAAATATCCATTACACGGTCAAAATTAAAAAATCTTTCAACTCGTGACTTCTGCCATTGGACTTGTCTTAGTTTTCTGAAACTATTAACACCAATGAAACAGATAAACCAACTCCAGTTGAAAACTATTGTTGTACTAACGTGTTTTTCCTTTGTCTACGATATCAGCAATCCTAGCAAAAGTGATGCACGGGCACCATGCTGTCAGGCAACCTACGTCAAGTGTAACAAATAGTAATGTTAGAAAACCGGTTCTAGCTAGGATTCAAAACTTAGGGAAGTATTTGAACTTTTGATATAAAAAAATCTAACTAGGAAAGTAATTTGATGGCAGAAATTTACAACTACGCATATCGGAGAAGCAGTCATAGAGGCCTGACGACCAGGGCACCTCTTGTCCATACTGTAAATGAACTGGGTACTCATTGTTTGCGACTATTGGAACACCATTTACTGGATGCTGCTCTAATTTGGTATGCTGCATTGTGATTTGTGCTATGAAACTTGACAAGAAGAACTTATGGTTTTAATTAAGGAGGACTGAGAAGTTTAAACGATGATATTGCTATTACTCATGGCAGGGTTTCTGTTCACGGAGCATGATATATATATACATACAACGCCGCATAACATGACTTCCCAAGATGGGAAAACTGATAATATCAATTAATAAAATTGTTGATTAGTAGTTGACAATATTTTTTAATTATATATACATATCCAAGTTCAAAGAATCTGTGTGACAATTCTTAAAAGATAGAAAAATATTTCGGTAATGAATTAAAATAAACACGAAGAGAAAATTGTCACCATAAAGTCCTTACGACTAGTCCTTGTTTTGGTACATTCATGACCAATATTTACGACGAGAACTGTAAACAACAAACTAAATGCGTTCAGATTATTGTTTTCATTCAGCCTCATTTTAAATATTCTCTTACATTTTGTTGTTCGCGGATTTACAATCTAACCACAGAAAAAGGAAATGAAAAAAGATGTAGATCATTCGTAAAGAAAAAGACTCATAGCCTATAGTATCGTAAAGATTCATGTGGAAGTCGCATCCTACGCCTGTACAAGTCTCAGTTAGAAATGAATTTGATGCTTAATTATTTACTTTCCATAAAATAATTGTCTCTTTGGGGGTTTCACATTTCTCTTCCATATTAAGCAAACAAGGAGAAAAGCATTACAAGATGCAATTGAAATTTGAAGATGAAATTAGGGAGTTAAGGTTTCAACATTCAGCCGCCAGTCTAGAACCGCAATTAAAACAAGTAGACTTTTGTTTCTTTGACTCGTCGTGACTTTTCTCCAAGTGTTCAACCAGCCATTCAGACACGTGCATTTAATATTTGAAACATGATATTTGGCTTTTTAATTGTTTTTGAAGTTGAACTAGAGTCAAACTCTTATTGAGCCCAAGTTTTATTAGGAAATTATAAGCTTAATACGTCTGTAAAAGATTAATGAAAGAATTTATGAATTATTTTGAATCGAATAAAATAATAACACCCGATAGAAATCCCATGAGTTTGGAGAGATTCAATAATATGTAACCTTACCTCTAATTAGTAGAGAGACTACTTTCAAAATGATTTTGAATCGAATATATAACAAAATTTTTAAACAAGATAATCATAAGTTAGTTCACAAGTTATAATAAATTTAAAAGAAAACTTATAAATTGTTGTTAGAGTGTATTGGATCATTTGTGATCATAGCTAATCTTAAGATTATGAGATTGAATAGTGTCAGACTTTCTTTTCTTTTTAAGAAAAACTCACGAACAATATTCGTTATACAACACGGATTTTCCTAATAGCAAAAACGTATTATAAAGCTGTGAAAATGGGTGCATTTCTATGGAATATTTTTTTAATGGATTCACTAAAAAAGAATGTTAGAGGAACAGAAAATTTAAAGAAGTCCATGGGAGCCGTGGAAATTCAATATGATTGCTTACTTTGTTGTTGAAGGACGGAGTCATAATCTCTTGTTGTTTAAGAAACGCATCATTATTTGACAGCAATTAAGGCTGAGTTTTTTCTCAATCTCTGTTTCAACAAGAGCTCAGATCATGCCTGAGTTTTTTCCAAGGTTTGCAGATGCAACCAATTGACAATATTCATGAAATCACTTTCGTAATTTCTAATTTGGAACCAAAAATAAAAGTATCTTATAGGATATAGCAAGTTTTTTTAATTTCCATACTTATCTCTATGATTGACTTCATAAACCTTATTGCTTTGAGATACCAAATAAAAAATTAAATTAATCAAAATAGGTAATAAAGATTAATCCAATTATATCTCGATGGCAAAAAAAGAAATAAATGCAAATCTATATATATCTCAATCTATTAACTTTAGATAACTAAAAAGAAACAAATCTAAACATTATTAATTCTAGAAGACTCAAAAAAGACAATAAAGTTTTGAAAAATTTTGTAAATTAATAAACGTGAATAGTCAAATCTTTCAAATAATAAGACAGAAAATAATGATATATCTAATTTATAACAAAAAAAGGAAGATAAAACCAAGGAATATGATTTTTTAGGAGAAAAAGTCAAAAATTATTAATTTTGTGGCACCAAACGATTGTTTGAAACAAAACTTTTATATGTGGTACATAAATTATAAAAATAAATAATAATTTCGAGGATATTTTCTTTATCAAGTTGTTATTTTATTTTCAATAATTATTTGTGAATGGTATTATAATATTTAAAAATCGCTCATCTAACCAAATTTTAGATTCATAAATCGTTTTCACATCATTGAAATTCAAGCAAATATGAGCGTAGCCATAATTAACAAGCCCAAATAGCAGTTATTATAATGTCAAAAATCACAACATTAAAGTGCAATTTTTAGAAGAGATAGAGGTGAAGGCAGCCCTAGGTTTCGGATGGTTAATGTATAAATTGTCAACAATTGTGTACCTTGTCTACAATTGTTGTCAACAATTGTGTACCTTCTCTACAATTGTAATGTATAAATTGTCAACAGTTGACATTTACAATTGTCAACAATTGTGTACCTTATCTACAATTGTGTACCTTGACTACAATTGTGTACAAGGAACTCGTGCCTATAAAAAGATACTAGTAGTAGAAGGATATGGCCAAAGCATAATAATGAGAAGTGAGGTGAGAGAGAAAACAGAGAGAAAGGCAAAAATATTCTATATATTTTTGTGAGTGTAGTTTTTTGTTTTAATTTTTTAATTTTTTAATAGTAAAATTCTTCTATTTTTGCTCGTAATTTTTACCCTAATTTAGGGATTTTCACGTAAAATTTGTATGTTCATTATTATTCCTTCAGTTCTATTTAACTGTAAATTTGCTTTAATTCAGTCGATTTTTACAACATAAATAACAGCATATATGCTTTTTATTGAATAATAGAAAGTAAATATGCCAGTATTTATAAATAAAAACCTATTACTAATTTTAGATTGTATCAAATAACTTTTACAAAGGACGCCCCAAGTTGAAATTCATTATCTTTCACTTTGAATTAGGTAGATTTATATGCATAATAGATTAGATGGTTTAAAAACCTTACCAATCTATATATATTGAGAAGGCCTCAAATGACGCCGATACGAGAGGGTGGATATCAACATTTATACCGTACATAAACATAAAGCTAAGTGAGGTGGTAAATATGAAGCTGATAAACATTCTACGCCCATACCCCTCCGAATAGGCAGGCTTTGGTTAAACATAGAGAGGGTTGCACCTACCTATGAAACCTTCCTAAATTCATTTTAAACAAAATCAAGCTGAGCACAAAATATACCGTATTTTGCAATTGCTGAATAATTCACGACCTGAAATCTAGGTCGAGATTAGGTTACTTAGGACTACCTTCAAGATGTCCATAAATTGAAAATCTTCACCGTAAATAGTCTCGTCTTTCTGCCTAACAGCTAGACTACGCCTACCTTTGTCCTGCACAGTTTGTTACATGATTGTGGAAACAACAATTATTGTATCACCTTGGAGGCAACTCTTGCTGGCACCACTTCACACGGACGAATTATTTATACCATTTCTTCAATATTGCACTGGGAAACTCTTGGTGGACCCTCAGTTCACATAAATGCTGAACACCTTTAGAATACTTCCTTCAGTGTAATGTGTTGTAAAAAGTAAAGACTTCATTAAAGTTTGAATTTGGTGAAGAAACAGACTCTTTAACTTCCTCCCCCGATGATTCCTAAACCCCAAGCGCCATTGGTATTCATCATCCCCTAAAATTCCAAACTTTCTTGCTATCCTGTATTCGAAAGGACAAAAATATGAAAATATCGAATTGCATTTGCAGGCCAACAAGCCCATATTGAGTCAAGCATTTCGAGAAGGCATGTACTTTTACTAGCAGGTCGAAAATGGCTGCTACTTGGTAAATTTCAGAGAGGACATATCTAAAAGTAGATAAATATATTAACCTATTGACATGTCAAAACCAAGGACTTGCAGCTCCATGTATTCCTGACAGAGAGCAGAGGGCTCTCAACGGCAATGTGTAATATGTCACGGGAGCTCAATTAAATATTTAGGATCGAACGTGAAAGAGTAACAAATGAAAAAATTCGAAAAATACTTGATTTCATTTCTATAACTTCAAATGAGCTTTCCGATGCCGAAATAAATGCGAAATCCATGGTCATTTTTATGGAAATTGCTCACTAGGACACGGTCAAATTTTTCTACAATTTTCTCAAAATATAAGTTCTTTTAATGAGTTAGAGAATTCTTATGCTTACGAATCATATGAGTAACTGCAGGATACCTTATTCTTTATATATAGCATCCATATTGAGCTTCCCCATCACAGGCTCGATATGGGTCCGGTCCACACTGATTGCGATCTATTTTTCACCCAGACTTTGACCCATTGACTTAAATCATTATTAGGCCACTTTATTATCTTTATCCGAATTAAATTACGTAACTTAACCGATAAGTTATTGAAAAACCAAAAAATGTAATTAAATGATGTCCAACTTTATGGAAAAAGTCAAAAATATTCAACATTCTCTCCCTTGGGCAATACTTAATTGCGGTATTGAATCAAGTTGAAAACAGTTTTTAAAAAAATTCGGTTAAGCTATGCTACTGTATTAGTCGATTAAGTTTAAAACAAAATATTTGATCCAAAGATAACGAAAGTCTATCATTCTGTCCTACAAGGCTTTCGATATCGAAAAGTATCAAATACATGTGTTGTGCGTGACACAGATCTAATACAATCATGCATATCTAATACCTCACTAACATGAATGGGAAATGGAGTGTGTCAAACTAAGATGATACCTATATGATCTAAATTATATCATCTTCGTTTGTAGGTCTCGATTTTCTAAACTTTATGCTAAACTATATATGCTAAACTACATAGAGAAAGCTTGTTTTCTCTCACTGAATGCTAAAAAACTTTAAAGAAAACTTATTTTCTCTCATCGAATGTTAAACAGTATCAGAGAAAACCTTTATGTTCTCAATCTGAATGCTAAACTGCATTAGAGAACTTTTATGAGATTAAAAAATTATATCTCCCTATGTCACAGCAAACTTTATGGATATCCGTATAAAATTGTATGCGTCTAAATGACATAGGCTTAAGGTTAATCTATATATATGTCCAATGACCTTTAAATGCTTAAGATTGACACAAATCTTAATACTTTTATAAATATTATCACAATGTACGATAACATGTATTATTGAAGATAAATGATGATCATCTTTGTTGATGAATCACCATATTGTCATAATAAATCAAATTTATAAATGTACAAATGTACATGGAGCAAACATAACTATCCCCTAACTAACAGTATCTAAGGACTTCAAGACACCCATACTATATACTTGTCTCACAATCACAAGTGGGTGAAGTTGTCGGACCCCGTTTTCAGACCCTGACTATCGCGTTTGGATACTAATACGTTGACATAACCACTTGCATTCAAACCAGCCCCATTGTTGGCTCATCTCCGTTCCAGTCCAAATATGTCAAAGGATAGCGTTGGTGCGTCCCCAATTTGCGTATGAATATGCTTCAAGTCAGTTAGTATAAATTCTTAACTTCTTCTTCTGTGCTTGGTCTATCGTCTGTGTTCTATCGTCTGCCTTTGACTTATATCGTCTGGGTTTTATCGTCTGTCTTTCGTTTGCGTCTGTCTTTCATTTGGGTCTATGTATGACATCATCACAGACGATACTCTTCCTCTACATTCTCTTTTGCGTCTGTGCGTGACGTCAGCACAGACAATTCCTTTCGTCTGTATTTTACCTTTGCGTCTGTCTTCCTCTATATTTTCCCTTTTTCATTCAGAACACAATCTCTCAATTTTAACATACTATTCTAGTACAACCTTAGCAATTTCGACAGAGAAGAACATGCACATGTATGCTTCATAACCCCAGTCTTCAAATATAACAAAATCAGACATGGATAGGAATTCAATCTCACTTTCTCATTTTTTAAACACAGTCAGAGTTTGTTACATGTCAAAATACACATCAAAACTTAAAACAAAGAATACAAAAGATGCTCGTGTATGACATGCCTCTAAAGCTATCCAAAATGTTCACTAACTTAGTACAAAAGACTTCTAGCTATCTTGGAGTTTTTTATGCCTTACAAGGATCACTGATCTTCTCGATCTACACCTGAGGAGTGGAAAAATGTTGGGTTGAGCTACACAGCTCAGTGGCTAATATATTTATAGCCATTGGCAATAAGCCACACAATCAAACACATATCCATATATGGAAACATTCATATAGGCATACCCTTACTATCTCAATCTAGAATTGACAGTTTGGCATTTACAGTTCCAATTCACATTTCATAATTCCATACATACATGCATGATACTCAGCTTCATCACAATTTATCACATCACAATTACAAATGCACAAGCAAATGGCTTGAGGGTCTCATGGAACAAAACAGAGAAACTGAAGTTTACTTCGTGTACAAAACGAGTCCACTTTTCGGATCTCATGTGCCACAAGCTGGCAGCCGGGAGAAGGCTAATGTCGACGTACACCTGAGGAGTGGAAAAATATTGGGTTGAGCTACACAGCTCAGTGGCTAATATATTTATAGCCATTGGCAATAAGTCACACAATCAAACATACACACACACACACAGATATATATATATATATATATATATATATATATAAAAACATTCATATAGGCATACACTTACTATCTCAATCTAGAGATGACAATTTGGCACTTACAACATTATCACAATTTAACACATCAAGATTTCAAATGCACAAACCAATGGCTCGAGGGTTCCGTGGAGCAAAACAGAGAAACCGAAGTTTACTCCGTGAATAAAACGTGTCCACTTTTCGAATCTCATGTACCACAAGCAGGTAGCCGAGAGAAGGCTTATGTCGACGTGCACGTGACTACGAAACAGTTCCTCTCTCGACCAAACACAATCAAATCTCATGCTCAGTTCAATCAATCACAATTTGTATTCTTATGCTTTTTCTTCTTTCCGTTTAATCAAAATGCCATGATACAATTTCAAGGCATAGCATACTTATACTTGAAATTCAATTATATCAAATGTCATACATCTTTTAATACATAACATAGAACACATTATAATGCATTTTTCACATCAGAGAAATTCACAATTTGGCAATTCAAGCATATGCACACACATAGGGACATTGTCCATTACACAATAACTATAAATAAATTACC
>JANZXP010000194.1:7609611-7628699 GCA_027576715.1 Erythroxylum flavicans
CTTAAATGCTCCAAACCTTAATGTCACCTTTTCGTATCAACTCCTTTATGGTCAAATATTTGACCTCCAAATGCTAACATCCTGATATTCTTTGTTGTTACTAAACAACATAACAGCAAGATTATCACAGTACAACCAAATGGTTCTAGCCACTGAATCAACCACAGACAACTCAAAATTTTAGTTTATAAACTAAACCGTCTGTAAAGCAACCTTATAACATGCACTCTAAATGCATGGTCGAGGAAGTCACCTGTGTCTACTTGACACTCTTTTACGACATTGTACCATTTGCAAACATAAAAATGTAACCTTAAATGGACTTTTGATCATCCGAAAATATAGCTAAATTTTGAATCTAAATCCCTATAAGGTTTAGACTGTTGACTTTTTTATATGTCAACATATAATCCTTAGTTCCCTTTAAGTATCTCAACACTCACTTGACAGCATTCCAATTATCTATACCTAGGTTAACCAGATATTGACCAAACAGTCTAATAGTAAATGCAATGTCCCGCCTAATACATACCTGAGCATACATCAGGCTGTCAACCATACTAGAATATGGAACATTCCTCATAACCTCTCTCTTTACTTTATTCTTAGGACATTATGCCAAAGATAACCTCTCACTGTGAGAGATAGGTGTTACGACAGGTTTACTGTTTGCCATATTAAACCTTTGTAGCACTTGCTCAATGTAAGCACTCTGTGAGAGATCTAATGAGTGTTGAGATCTGTCTCGGTAAATATGCATACCTAGGACAAAAGACGCTTCAATAAGGTCCTTCTTATTGAAATGCTTGGACAAAAGTTGCTTAACCTCGTGCAATATGGTCTAGTTATTCAATGTGAGTAATATATCATTTATATGCAATAATAGGAAGATAAATTTGCTACCCTTGACCTCGTGATACAAGTATCTTTTAACTTTATTTTTCATAAAGCCGAAAAAGGTCACAACCTCATCAAATATAAGGAACCACTTTCGGGAGGTTTGATGTAAACCATATATTGATTTGCTTAATGTACAAACCATGTCAGATCCATCTCGATCCTAAAATGCTTCAGGTTATACTACATATAGGCCTCTTCATAAGGGTCTTTATTCAGAAAAGCTATTTTGATAGTCATCTGATGTAACTCTATATCATCATAAGCTACAATTATCATAATCACTCAAAATGTATCCTTCGAGGACACGGGAGAAAAGGTAACATTAAAGTCAACTTTTCTCCCTGAGTGAACCATCAGGCAACTGAGCGAGCCCATAAACCACTGAACTTTATCCCAAAATCCTTTAGGTATTAAAACTTACTTATAATTTATAGGTTTGCAATTCTACTACAAATCAACTAGCTTCCTAACCTTACTATGGTTCATAGATTGCATCTCATCATTCATTGCATCTTACCATAAATCTGGATTGGGTTCAGAAATAGCTTCTATAAAAGTAACTGGATCCACAACATGTCTAACATCATATTATTATTCACCAAATAGACTATATTACCAGATGGGATAGCAGGTCGTCTCACTCTAGTGTATCTATGCAACTGCATTAGATCTTGTACCCCCAAAAACCTCTGTATGTACAAGTATGAGTTCTTGTTCCTATACAGACATGATACAAAGACCTAGTTCCACTAGATCTAACTGTATGAGTATCGGGTACATAATAACTGTAGTATCCACCTTGCTATCATCTGAAGGGTCAAAGGGCCCACCATCATCATAGACATCAGATTCCAGAAACTTAGATGTTTGTGATTCCACTATTTCGGTCCCTCCTCTTCTACAGTAAAATATGTAGCTTTAAAGTGGTTGGAATATCTATTTAAATAGCAATGAGTATAACGAGCATGCAATTTTTTCTTTATAAGAATTATACTACCTCAGCAGGGTAGCCCCATACATGAATGTGTGCAAGGCTAGGTTTCCAAACTTTTAGATAATCAAATAGATTAGTCCTATTCTGCATCGACTTCTTCAAGTCCTTTAGGGTGTGGTTACAGCTTTCGGCAACACACCATTTTGCTTAGGACTATTCAACATAGTGAACTAAGTCACTATTCCAACTGATTCCATATATCTGGTAAATGAACCTATTCATATCCTGAAACACTATGTTTTCCATAATACTCTCCTCTACGATCAGATCTGACACTCTGGATGGATTGTCCCAATTAGTTCTCAACCTTCAGTCTTTAAGCAAGAACACATAAAATGTAATGGGAAAATCAGCAACAAATGTCAAAATACATTTAGAATTGCATAATGCAACTGTATAAGGCCTTTTGATATTCGTCTGTATTAGACTCAATAAGTCAGAAGCACAAGTTGACCTCTTTATCCTTATTTTAGTCAATTTACCCCTGCAATAGCCAGCACATGTTCCCAAATCATCATAATCAAAAATTGATAAAATGCTTTCCTTAATCAATCTCTTAACCCTAGCTCTGAAAATGTGGCTTAAACTTTATGCCACAACATGTATGACTTATCATTCATCAGGGTTCTTCTTTTCATGACTTGTGCAACAAGATAAGAAGAAACATATATCAAATTTTGGGTAAGAAACATTCCATACAAACTATATGACTAAAAAGTTGTACCATTGTGTTTTGCATTAAACAATAGCTGTACAACAGAAGCATTAATACAAAACACTAACTTTCTATGTCCAAAATTAATACAAATATCACATATAAAATGTATCGTGTAAAACCAAAATGAACCTTGCAGTACGGTTCAGTACATACATCCCCTATAAATATTACATTAGCTTCTTCATTATTGTCAACCATCAGTTTCTCCCTCCCCTTATTTGCCTCTATCCTGGATATAAATCCCTGCATTATGGAAGCACCTTGATCAGATGCTCCACTATCTAGTCACTAAGAACTTAATGCGACTATCGCAAAATTAGATTCATAAATTGATAAGCCAAGGAGTTACTTGATGGTCTCAGACTTTCTTTCTAGGCCTCATACTACTGGCTTCTTTATATCTGCAAGACCTTTACCAACACTGGATTGACCAGCATCAGCATGTAGAGAAGATTTAGGCCTTCTACCTTTGATCTTAGCGAGCTTCATCTTTCCCTTCCCTTTAGTTGCATCGAGGGCTGTAGGAGTAGCAAACTTGAGTTTCTCCTCCTTAACAACACAATGGGCAATCAAAGCATTGAAGTTCCATTCCTCATCTAGCAAATAATATATCATCACCAGATTACTAAACTCTAGAGGGAGTGTATTCAGAGTCTGGTGAACTATGAAGACATTAGAAAGAAGAATGTTTAGCACGTTCAGTCTACTATGAAGATGGATCATTTTTTAAATGTACTCCATCACTCCCCCTTCTCCCATATATCTCATGGAGAATAATTCTTTTATCAAGGCACTTATCTCAATGTTAGGTGAGACTATGTACCTTTGGGAGACATTACCAAGAAATTTCTTCGCTATATCTGTGTTTGAAAGTCCATTAAGCAGATGGTCAGGTATGGTTCTCTTAATGGTCATGCAACATAATCTGTTAGACTAATCCCAGGCTGCATAAGCTGCTTTATGAGCTCTCGAGCTCATGGATGTAGTTGGAGATGTCCACACTCGATGGTCTTTGTCGCCCCTGCCTGAAAAAGGCAAATTTTGGTAAGATTTAAGTGAATTTTTCGCACTCCCAAGCTCGTTTTCACCCTGTTTCTCAAGGCTAAACACATTTATACCAATTTTATGCATCAAAAAGCAAGAAAATTGAGAAACAAAAGTTAACTTTCTGAACCATATGGACAAAAACTGAAAAATCTTCATTTTTAACCACCTGATCATGTCACCGCTCTGATACCACGTGTAATATGTAATGGGACCTTAGTTACGTATCTCGGGTCAAACATGAAAGGGCAATAAATGAATAAATGCAGAAAATACCTAATTTTAGTTCCATAACTTCAAACGAGCTTTTCTAAGCCAAAATGAAAGCGAATACACCGCCGTCTTTATGGGAACTGCTCACCAGGACACGGTTAAGCCTTTCTATAGTTTTCTCAAAATGTAAACTCTCTTAATAGGTCAGAGAATCCTTATGCTTATCAATCATATGAGTAACTGCGGGAGACCTTAATCTTTATATATAGTATCCATATCAGACTTCCCTATCACAGGCCCAATATGAGTGGTTCATACTGATTGCGATCTATTTTCTACCGAAACTTTGACCCATTGACTTAGATCATTTATTAGGTCACTTTATTATCTTTACCCAAATGAAATTACGTAACTTAACTGATAAGTTATTGAAAAACTAAAAAATGCAATTAAATATTGTCCAACTTTATGGGAAAAGTAAAAAATATCCTACACAATGGACCAAAAGTTAATTAGTGGAGGCCTTCTATAACCTATATTGCTTCCTCATTCATTAGATTAATGAGTGCACCAGTAAATTGAAGAGCATCTGGTTAAACATGTCGATATGCAAAAGTTAGAATATTTGTATAAACTTTAAAATAAAAAAAGGAAGTCAGTTCATAAAATTACCTCATCCGTTCCTATATGATGGAGAAAATTTAAAGTTAATTAAAGCAAATTAAGCAATGCGAAAACATTTTTTAAATCTATTAGTTGGGTGAATCTTCTTCTTTAAATTCAATATTATATCAACTTTAATTTTCATGAAGTAAATCCAAAATTTATAATTATAACGAAATATATCTTTTAAGTATAAAATTTTTCTTATATAAATACATGAAAATATAAAATATAATGAATATGCCAAAATACACTTTGTGTTTACAAGTTCAAGATTTAAAATGTAATGGTTCATTATAATTTGTAGGATTTAATTAATAAAATTTAAAGATTACAGAATTAAGTGTATTGTTAGTCTTTAATGGTACTTAAGAGGGGTAAATTAGATGTTTATAAAATTCTAACTAAAATTAATTATAAATGATGAAATGATGAAATAAAATAATGATTTTAAGTAATAAAGTAAAAGAGTATGGGAAGAGAGATGAGAATCAATTTATAGTGTTTCAGTGTGCTTACGTCTATTATAAGACTCTTTTTAAATTTAAACTATAATTCGTCTTTTAAGAAGAAAAATAAGCTTTGTACAATTTTTATTCAACAAATAAAAACCCTTTTACAATCTTCTTCCAAAGTGAAGAGGAACCTTAACATCACTTAAAACATCTTAAAATACAATAAATAAAAACCCAAGTAGATTCTTAGTGAAAGATATTTGGGTTGCTCTACCAATTTGGTAGATGCAGAAATGTTTCCATTCAGTAATGATACAAACTTTGTGGAATACAAAAGGTTGTTAAGGTAAATATATACTAAAGCCAAAACTAATTATCTCTATAAGATATAATAGATAATAAGCTACAAGATAGGAGAGTTAGTAGTTGTACAATGATGACCAAGTCAGTAACATGTGAGGGAAGTAAATAATTAGAGTAAATAGATGATTTTAATCCTTCTCACTCCCCTTCAAAATAACAGTGGTAGCACTATTAACTTGTGCCTAAAATGAGTAAAACTTACCCTTGGAGATGGATTCAGTAAGGAGGTTGGCAATTTGGTCATTGGTTGAAATGTAGTGAACAAGTAGCCTTTGTTGTATGACTAATTCATTTACAAACTGAAATTCAATCTCCAGATGTTTCGACCTTGAGTAAAAAATGGTTTAGCTTTCAGATACATAGCTCCAAGATTATCATACCATATCATTAGAGGATGAGCGCGTGCAAACCTAATTTCACATTACAACTCACTTATAACAGTTGCAAGTGGATGATACTTTGCCTCTATTGAGGATCAAGAAAGAACAAGTTATTTACGTGAGGCCGAAGAGATTAAATTGTAGCTATCATAAATGGCAAATCCAGTCATAGATTTGTGATCCTCAGCTGAGCCACCCTACTTGGCTTTGGAATAAACATACAGTTGAATGGAGGAAGATCTCTGTTAAGATGACCATATGTAGAGGTACCTGTTGAGCAAGTTTTACCTCTAATAAAACTGTCAATACTCGTAAGTATACATATCGTAATTTTATGAATTGAAAGGTATCGATCCCATGAGGAACTAGCTAAAACGAGTTCATCCTAACTTTCTCTAAGGTATTAGAATATGAACTGAGTGAAAATAATAATAGAAATAAAATCAATTAAATAAAATCAAGCAAATATCAAATAATAAGTAAGTTACCAAATTAATGTAAAGTTGATCGAGGATGAATATATCAGATTTATTCTTTCATTATTCTCCTCATTTAATAATTATTGATCCAATTATGAGTTGATCCTAGATTTCCTAGGTTTTGATTACTCTCTCTTAGGACCAAACCAATTAACCCTAATTGAATAACTCTAACCGAATCTGAAAATTCCATAATTGTAATCTCTCAATTCAGAGCTCTTTTCCTAACATTTTCAATTTTGAAGCTATCTATTGAATAATCAAGTTCTCACGTAAGATCTCTCTTTAAATGATAGTTGATTTGTTAATCAAATGAAATATTAAATCACCAAATCTCGTTACGCGATTTAATCATATTACTTTTAACTCACTCTCTCAATTTATTGCTAAAGTATAAACATGCACAATTAACACAACCCGGAATATGTATTGAATTCAACAATGAATAAAATCAAAAAATAAATATAGAATAATTCCTAATATGAGTTTAAAACTCCATAGACATGATAATCATCTTAGAAATCCAATTACACATCAAGTATAATGAAAGAAACAAAAAGGGAAAGAGAAAAAAATTGTTTAACACCTTGATTTAGAATGCTGGAATTTCCTAATGCTCTTCTTGATCTCTCCACTTTCAATCAATTTGGTGTGTTGCTGTTGCTTTTTTTTAGAGTGTTTCACATTCTTAAATAGTATTTTAGGCCCTAGTGTTGTTTCTAAAGGTCCCCACTTCATTCAATTCCAAAAATACCCTTAAACCATAAAAAATACGAAATAGGTCGCACCTGGAAAGTGTTGTCAAAATCATGACGTAGGTGTCACGATCATGCTTATGGAAATTTACTTCAGTCACGATTGTGCCAAGCAAGTCACGATCATGCACTTCTTCATTCAGCCTCCATCTTCATTCTTCAATTTCTTGGTTTCCAACACTAAAAAACACATCAAACACCTCTTTAAACATAAAATTAAGATCCAAGTGTTACTTTAAACTAAATTAACACTTAGGATACATACAAACATTAATAATAACATAATTCTAAGCCTATATACATGATAATCATTTATTAAACACTTAAAAGCACACTTAAACATATAGCAAAACATAGTATAATATACACTTATTAACATCCCCACGCTTAAACTTGCTTTTCCTCAAGTAAAATAAAAACACAAGTAAATAAAATACATAAACATATAATCACACATTCATGCAACAATAAAATCGTGTTACAATGGCATAAAATCTTATGGAATTAACTTAACCTCAGACACCAATCGCTTAAAATGTGCCAATATACTAACTTAACCTCAGACACCAATTCCTTTCATGTTTAAGTACTTTGAATTGAATATACATATCAATCAAATATTAACACCCTATTCATACACCTATGGCCCTTGTAAGTATACATTTGTTATTATTAATCAATCAAAAAGGTAAACTATCACTAAGTATCATTTCATGAAAATTCTTGCTATTTTTAAAATATCAATAGGTTTATTTATTGTAACATAATTTATTTTTTTAATAGATTTTCTTGAATGATAACTTAGTCTTTTAACACGAAGGAAAACACCATGTCATAAATGTCCTTTGGTTACTCAACTAGGCCACATTTTTTACTTAACTTCGTTGGAGCATCATTCTAGCCTTTTGACGTGAAGGCAAATGTTCTGTCGTGAATACTCCCAATTACTTAGCTATATCACAACTCTCAACTAGCTACTAGCTCTATTCTTAACTTATTTTTTGAAAAGACAAGCAACTAGTTATTTATTTAACACAATTTTTTTAGCATACCTTATTTCTTTTTAGTCAATCACTTTCAAGAAAGTGTACTAATAATGCCTACCAATTTGAATGACTATAATTAAAAATGAATACAAACAAAAGTCATAAAGTGAAAAATAAGTGTCATATCCTAATTAACATACATATTCATCCTAAAGATACTTAAAACACAAATTTCCTAAGTTATTGTGTCTGTACAAATTAAATGACCATGTTCAAAGCTAAACTAATACCATTCAATTCTTGCCATTGACACATTCACACAACGCACACATATGTAACAAAATGTTTACACTATGTCAACCTAGTCAAAACTAACTCAAAACAAATGCCAATTTACATACACAAATGAGATAGAATATACAACATCCCCACACTTAAATCACACATTTTCCTCAATGTTAGAAAACAAAATAATATAAATAAAGAAAAAAAATAATGTAAAGTTAGAGTTAGAATTCTTATAGTAATCATGGTAATTCTTATAGTAATCATGGTGTTCGCTTGAACAACGGAATTTGGAGACACATGTCTCATAAAATTCTAGCAATCTAATTCCCTACAAAATAAATATAAAAACTAAAAGTAACAAAATACCAACAAATTAAACTAAAAATAAAATAGAAAATAAATTAAAAATCCTAATTCTTGGGTTGCCTCTCAAGTAGTGTTTCTTTCACGTTATTAGTTTGGCGTACTCTTCACATTTTTGCTCAACCTGGGTTTATTATGAGTGTCTTGCATCGTGTCACCCAATTTTAGTTTAGTGGCCTATAACTAAGCTAAAAATTTCAAGATAATCAAAAGAAGATAATTAATCAAATTAAACAATCTAAATAAATTCATTAATGTCCTTTTTGATAACAAATTGTCAATAAAATAGGAAATGATGAAACTTCCTGAATTGTCAAAAGACTCCAACAGTTTGTATTGTGGGAGGGTGAACTGCTCTTCTTCTTCCTCATTCACCCTCATCCTATCTTTTTTATCCGCTTCGTAAACAGAGACTTTCATATCTTCTTCAATCTCTATGTTCATTATCATCTGTTCTTCTTCCTCTTCTTCATTAGCTTCTTGAACAAAGACTTCCTTATATGCTTCAATCTCAATCTCCACTGTCATTTGTTCTTCTTCCTCTTGCTCCTTTAAAGATTTGACTTCATCAATTCTCATCAACGAGCTACCCTCCTTCGAATTCTTTAATTCCTTATTCATATTGAATTTCACTTATTCATCACCAATCTGAAGGATGAAGTTGTCTTCATAGACATCTACTAAAGCTTTTCCGTCTTTTAGAAATTTTATGCCATAAATTAGTGTATAGTTTTGATCCTCTTTAAAGTTTAGCATGACGAAATCCACAAGAATGATAAATTTGTCCACTTTTATAGGCACGTCTTCCACCAGGCCTAATGATTTCTTTATCGATTGATCTGCTAACTAAATACACATAGCCGTTAGCTTCACATCACTTGGTTGTAGTTTCCTAAAAATCAATAAAGGCATAATGTTTATACTTACACGTAGGTCACATAAACATTTTGAAATCTCTAAATTATTAACTATATAAGGTATAGCAAAACTCCCTGGATCTGTCAATTATAAGGACATGTGGCAAGTAATTAAAGTGCTGGAGGTTTCCACAAGGGCTACAATTTGACTGTCATCCCAAGTTTTCTTGTTTGAGAATATATCTTTGAGAAATTTCACGTACGTGAGTGTGCTCTTCAGAGCTTCCCAAAGGGCAAGGTAATTTGTAATTTCTTTAGCTTTTCTCTAAACTTCAAATGTGTATCCAATTCATTCTTTTAAAGTCCTTATGGGAATGGTATTTTTGGTGGGTTAGGTGGAGGATGAATATAAGGAGGGTCTTTGTTCTTTTCTTCATCCTTTTTTTTCTTTTCTTGGTCCTTTATAATGTGGGGTTTAATTTGTTCTTCTGCTAGTTTTTATAACTCTTTCCTACTCCTAAGTGTGATAGCCTTAAATTTCTCTTTTGGATTTACTTCCATATTGCTCAGAAATTTTTCCATACTTCTCGTACAAAATTCATTTGTAAGCTGGCCTAGTTGAACATTTAAGTTGTGAATGGAAGAGGCGTGATTCTTAGTTACTTCTTCGAACTTCCCTTCCATCCTCTTTTTGGCCTCATCCATGCTTATGATCTTGTCTATGATCTTTTCCAATTTTGAATCTCGTTAACTGGACTCATTTTACTAAAATCCTAATGGGCCTTGAATTCCCATTTAGGACCTTGCATTGTTAGACCAAAAGAAATCTGGGTAGTTCTGCCACCACATATTGTATGTGTTTAATAAGGATCATTACCTCCCCAACCAACTTGTGCTCCTATAAAGTTGAATTATTGCACGTTGTTGTTTTCTACTAGGAAGCAATCAACTGTGATATGGCTCTCTCATATGCATAGGTCGTATCCTTATTGAATTGCTTTGAATGAAGAGAAAGAGATGATTGTCAAGTTGTTTAATTCCTTGCTAAGGTTGTCAATTTTAGCCTACAATGTTATCATCGAATCTACCATAATCATTCCTTTTAGATCTGGAAAGGTTTACTGCTGTCTACTTTATTATAATGTCTAAAGAAAACTATTGTTTTCCATCTTTTCTAACACGTTGTATGTCAGTTACACTACTGGTCATGTAATTGCTTACTGATACGCACTGAACCCTGGCCTCATGAAGTCCATAAAAGTCTTTTACTCTATGTGATATATTTCCTCCATTATCGTTCTTTATATATCTTCTTAGCGTTCAACTCTTCAGATTCCACAGTCTTGCCTTGTAATGTCTTGATTGATGTATCCTCGACTTTGCGTCCAACTTTCTTTTTTAAAAAAAACATTTTGTGATTGGGTAACACAATCACAAGAAAGGAGTTACCTTTAATAAAACTCTCAATACTAAGTTTAACCTAACTTTCTATAAGGCATTAGAAAGGAGTTACCTTTAATAAAGAAATTCAAATCTTCCTAAACTAAGTTTCTTGGTAACAACGTCAAAAACTTGTTGAGTAAGTTTTACCTTTAATAAAACTCTCAATACTCGCAAGTATATGGAATGTAACTTGTAGTATCGAAAGGTATCGATCCCACAAGGAACTTGCTAAAACGAGTTTAACCTAACTTTCTATAAGGCATTAGAATATGAAAGGAGTTAAAATAATAACATAAATTAAATCAAGCAAATATAAAATAGAAAGTGATCTACCAAATTAATATAAAGTTGATCAAGGATGAATGTATCGGATTTATTCTTTCATTATTCTACCCCTTTAACAATTATTTATCTAATTAGAAGTCAATTCTAGATTTCCTAAGGTTTGATTACTCTCTCTCAAGACCTAACCAAATATCCTTAATTAATTAACCCTAATTGAATATGAAAATTCCAGAATTGCAATCTATTAATTCACTCTTTCCCTAACGTTTTTAATTCAGAAGCTAACTGTTGAATAATCAAGTTCTCACATAAGATCCCTCTTCTAATGATGGTTGATTTGTTAATCGAGTGAAATATTAAATCACCAACTCTCGTTAGGTGATTTAATCATATTACTTTTGACTCACTCTCTCAATTTATTGCTAAAGTATAAACATGCACAATTAACACAACCCAGAATATGTATTGAATTCAACAATGAATAAAATCACAAAATAAATCCAGAATAATTCCTAATATGAGTTTATAACTCTATAAACATGATAAACATCTTAGAAATCCAATTACACATCAAGTATAACAAAAGAAACAAAAAGAAAAAGAGAAAAAATTGTTTAACACCTTCATATGGAATGCTGGAATTTCCTGATGCTCTTATTGATCTCTCCACTTTGATTCAATTTAGTGTGTGACTGTTACCTTTTTTTTAGTGTTTCACATTTTTAAATAGCAGTTTAAGGTCTTAGGGATGTTTCTAGGGTTTCTCCTGTTCATTCAGTTCCAAAAATACCCCCCCAAATCCTAAAATATATGAAATAGGCCATGACCATCACAATCGTGCTTCTAGAAATTTGCTTCTATCATAATCGTAACAAACAAGTCACGATCATGCACTGCTTCATTCAATTTCCATCTTCTTCATTCTTCAATTTCTCAGTTTCCAACACTCAAAAACACATCAAACACCTCTTGAAATATAAAATTAAGATCAAATTCTTGCTCTAAACCAAACAAACATTTAGGATAAACATTAATAATAACATAATTCCAAGCCTATTTAAATGATATGTGTTTAATTGTTGATACATTTAATCATTTACACTTAGCGATTATTGACAAGAAAATACTCACTTTAATTCATATATGATTGTAGGTACAATTTAGAAGCAAAGACATTAGAGTGTGCCGAAAGCACTATATTTAAGCCGTTTTTCGAAGATTAATTTTCACTTGTCTTTATAGAGCGAGACAGAGAAAATTAAAGCAAAGAGAAGACAAGAAAAAAAATCTCAATTGCTCACAGCAAAGAACTAAAAAAAAAAGAGAGGCTTAGCATGGAAATTGCATGTCCCATGCACGTCTAATTAATGGAGCAACATGCAGAAAAAATGGGAAACAAGTTAAGCATGAAAATACAACAACTGGACTGAAGCAAAAATAGCAGCATATGTTGGAAGCATAAGGAGTAAAACGACAGGGCAACATGAAGGAGCATAAACGCAAACGTGAAGCAAGTGAAATGACGACATAGTGGAGAATGTAGTCTGCGTAACGCAAACGTTTTGGCCAAAGAGAAGGGGCGTATGTTTTAAAACGAGGAGACCAAACTTATTTGTCCTATCACGCTACAGTGAGTGGAGAGCGTGAGAAGAGAGGTGCTAGTGGCAGAAGAGAATAAAAAAAAAGTAAGGAGTGGCGTAAGTAAAGACATATAATAGAGTGGTGTGGCGATAGGAAATAGAGAAGAAGAGTGACAACAGAGAAGAAAAGAATGGAAATGTGAACAGAAGTTTGAGACATATATCTTTATTTGTCACATCATGTAATAGTGTTGTGAATAGTGAGTGAAATAGAAGAGAGCAAAAGCTTGCCATGATTGAGGTTTAAAGGGGGTTTCGGTTGGGGTATTAATGGGGATTGAAACATTCTTCCTGAAGAGACATATGGAGGAGTAATATCCCAACGTCGGTTTGGAGGCGACATCGACACCGATGACCCAGGCTAAGCATTTTTTTTCATTGTTTTGTTATTTTTTCTCTCATTAGAAATTGATTGTGTTATCCTATGTTAATTGATTTGCATTTTGTGTATGGATAATCGGATTTTTATTATTGTTTGGTTATTTGTGTATGAACCCATGGGGTATTATGAAAAGATGAATTTAATGTGTTCATTGAATCATTTGATTGCGTACCCATTGCTAGAATTTCGACATAATCCGTAATTGTTATATTAAAATTCATGTGTAACAACTAATGATTCATAATCATTAAGGATAACATGACTTAGGTTAAATGACACATCGTATGTGGTTGTTGCCTTGATTAATCGGTTTTCCTAATTTGTAATGCTACTGCTTAATTAAATTTAGAGATCGTATCCTAGGTTATTCGGAGGTTAGGTTTAATTAATGATCGTATCTTAATTAAACAAAACCTAAGGGAAAACTCGGGTTAATTATTAACCCACGATTAATAGTTGCTAGGAGAGGTTTGAGAACAACAAATCGTTAAATTATGCTTAATTAGGGTGTAGGCCGAGATTGAATCAAAGAACCAGGCCCTATCGAATTCCCTAATTTTACCATTTTTAGTATATTTTCTTTAATTTGTTTTTATTAGTTAGTTTCATTTTATTTTCTTATTTCAAAAATCCAAACCCCCCCATATTTCCTAAACACCTATTAATTTCTTTTCATAAGCTAATCGAACACTCCCTGTGGGTTTGATCTAGACTCACCACTGCTACAGTAGTAGTCTAGTTATTTTATTTTGACTAACGTTACGACGCGTCGGGCACTCTCTTTCGTGCATTGTAATGTATGAAAACTCTTTTTTGTTAAGCTCATTAGACCTTCTAGTGCTCCTTCTGTTTATGCACCTGTAAATAGGCAAGGAAGAGTATCAAACACTCTTAAATCAAATTTACCCAAACTAAATAAGATGTTAAACAAAACAATCCCCGATAACGGTGCCAAAAACTTGTTGAATGTCAAAACAAACTATTTGTTTTATGCTAAAAACTACAATTATACAGGTTGTTGCTTGTAGTAAAAAATAGATATCGTCCCATAGAGATTATGCTTAGGCAACACTTAATTAAGGTTGTGCTTTGTTTAAGACTCAAATTTAAATAATAAAAACTGAAAAATAAACTAAATGAAACAAACTAGTAATGAACAAATAATGCAACAAAAGTGCATTAACTTTGATTTCAAGATTAAAGATTAGAGATTAAATTTTCCTTATCTTGTCTCCCTCCTACTTTGTTGATTGAATTATGCCTCACCTAAGATGTCCTAATGTTTCAATCACCCTCTCTCAAGGTGTAATCAAATGTTCCCAGCCAAATTAAATGGAATTAAATATGCAGTCTCTTAATCTACAAAATCAGTCCCCCAATTTAACTAGTTATGAAGCTATCCTATCGGTAATCAACTAATTATTCAATACTTCTCTCTAACTAATCAATTAACTTGATAAATGCAGGTCTATAGGGTGCTAACTCTCATTACAGCCCTATATAATTTATCCAACTCAATTTCTTAATATATTGTAAGGTTTAAGCACAACATTTATTAAAAGCATTCATTCATTCAAAACAACAAAGTAGGAGTTCAACAAGTAATTTAAAATTAATCTTTATAATAAATTTAGTGGCTCATAATAGGAACAAGTTTAACCATATCCGTATTCTCCATAATACAAAACATACTGGAAAAATAAAATAAAACAAATACAATGGTGGCTTCCTTCCCTTTTGTATCTAAAAATCTGGAAAATGGAAGCTCTTGATTATCAGCCCCGATTCCCACCTTTTTCACTTAGAAACTTGTGACTTTTCTTGATCAGTCCAGAAAAATTTGAATGGTGGCTCTAAATATGTGTATGTGATGTCTTTTAGTCACCTAGGGTTTTTTTGGGGTCCGAAAAGACCTAAAATTCCCTCTTATATTCTTGATCAGTCCCTGTGTTTGCCCCTACACTAGCCACGATTGTGGCCATTAAGCAAGCTCTCTGTCATGATCGTGGCTCGCTAGCCATGACCGTGGGCCTATGTTATGGCCCGAGTTCCCTCCGAAACTCGTTCGTTCTATGCTATTGACCTTGAAACAATAGTAAACTCATCAAGGCACCTCAAATACACAACATTGAAGCTCAAAAGTATGCTTTAACCTGTAAAATACGTAAAACACAAATATTTAACAAACTAACACAATTCTAACCTGAGCACATATTGAATAATCAAATTAACAACTAAACACTCGCAAAACTACCCACTAAAACATGATGCAATCTACAACTATCAAGTTTGACAGTTGATATTACATCAAGTTTCGTTCATTATATATAAAAATTTTAAGCAAAGATCATTATGACAAATTTTGATTAACTTTTTAATCAAAATAGCCAATTTATAAATCCATTTTTAATTTGAAAAATTTTATATTAAGAACCTAGGGTGAAAAATTTTTTCTTTGGATAAGGATTTTATCTTTAGGGAATTATAGAGAATGGTCCTTATACTCTAATGAACATAATTATTTTTTAATAAAATAGAGACTAAAGTACCAAATGAAAGAATTGAGAGGAACAATGATAAGAAGCTCATTATGTTAAACATTAAGAAATACATATCTTAGTTTGTTCTCTTAGTATAAATGAATTGAATATAGTGTATGTGTGAAAGGACATATGAAATTTGGCATACACTTAAGTTCATATATAAGAGTACTAATCAAGTAAAAGAGAGTAAAGCGACAAATTAGTTCACTAGTATATGTTATTTAATATAGGGAAAAATGAGTCGATTTTTACGATTTATATTGTAAATGCACTTAGAATTTTTGATAAGACTTACACTAATGATAGGTTGGTGAGAACAATTCTTGATCTTTACCAAATGATTAAGAGGTAGAGGTCACATTCATTCAAGAAGAAGAAGATTTGAAAACCATGTTATTGTATGAAATATAACTCCTCACATATGAGATTAGATGAATGAATTGTATAAAGAGGAAGTGGTTCCAACAAAAAAGGGTGTACTGTTCAAAATATAAAAGGATATACAAGCAATAAAGATAAAACCTACATAAGTTAGAGTGATGAGTATGAGATAGCTCATTATAAAGAAATTCAAGAAGTTTCTAAAGAAAAAGAAGGAGAAAGCACTTACAATCTATGGGATGATATAAGTGACTTGAAGAGTGAATAATCTAAAACGTAGTGACTAATATATGGTTCATGATCAATCATAATGAAGTACCCTTTAGTTCTCATATGTTTGATGATATTGATGATGGTAGGTATGATATTGGAATGTCATATAATGAGCTTAGGTGCCTACAGGCCATGAGTTTGAAGAGGAAGAAATTATCTTCTAAGCATAAAGACTTAGAAACATATATAAATGATAACAACAATTTGCAATATGAAATGTATAACATGAGAGTTTCTAAAAGGGTGTTCTTTTGTCAATGATTGTAAGCATGAATTGTTGCTTGAAAATGAATTATTGAAGAAGGAAAACAATACTTCAAGGATTCACTATCAAAATTATCTTTATATAGTGAAAAACTAAAATACATACTTAGAGTCCAAATGAGTTTAAATGAATCAGATATGATTGGATATGCTTATAAAGTGCATCACCTAATGCCAAGACTACTTTTTTAAAGTGAAAGCATGTGAATAATGATGGGTCATTGCTATGGCATCACATGAGCATATAACTTCCAATTTTAAACATAAAAGTTACAATGTTTATCCATCATTTTCTAGGTCCCAAACTAAAAGAGAATTCCAAATATTTTTGTATGATTCACATTCTAAATCTCGAATGTATAACATTCTAGGAAAAAATGGTATGACTTAATGCATAAATCATTCTTATAGAATTCTTTACCAGTAAAATAGCATGAAATAAGCTTATAATCATTATAGACCTTTATATAAGCAAAAGGTACGTGTTTGCAATCAATATGAAACAATTTCATAAAAAAGCATGTTCTATGCTGATTTGTTTTTTAAGTTTCACTATTATACGAGAAGAACTTTTAACCACTTACATATTTAAAAGAGAGCTTTCACTTATTAATACATCTAAAGAATACATGAAAATGCATATATGTCATATTCTCGTATTTCTTACTCATATGACAACTATTAATACAATTAATATAACTACAACTATCATTTTTGTGGTGATTATAAGCATACAAAAAGAACATAAATAATGTTTATTAAGTAAAATGAAAAAGACATAGGTTGAAAAATATTTAAGAACTAAATCCTAAGGACCTTAAAAAGAAAATACTTTTTAAAACAATGTTTGTTAAGTAAACTAAAAAAAATATAGTTGAAAAATATTTGAGAACTAAATCCTAAAGTCCTAAGTTTGTGTAAGTACCTAGACAGTATGGAATTGTTTACTTATAGGTTAATATCAAAAGGCATCAAATAAATATCGACAATTTATATTACCCTATTAGTATCAAATATGGTATAACCATATCATCTCTAACAAATTTGAAAGGAAAATTCACCAAAAGTCATCGTATTAGTTAAATAAGGAAATTTGTATAAAGATACAATTTTGAAATCAAGTAAGGAAGTAAAAGAGGTAACATTGGTAGCACATAAAAGGATGTAATCACTTTTATATTGTATTTTATTTACCCAATCTAATATAAGTTCTTCTGGGTTGGTTACACAATCTATATTTAAAGTTGTTCCTGATCTAATATTTATATGTTTTGGTTCATATTCGATAGGATATTTTCTAATTTTTTTACCTTGTTTATAATAACCTTGTCGATTTAAAAATTCGTCAGAAGTCCATTGCCATGTATATGAATCTTGATCTTGATGTTCTTTCTTTCTTTTGTCTCCACTAATATGTTCTCGTTTTATATTATCTCTATGAGTACTACTTTCAGGTGGTAAATCGTCAACAAATAATTCTTCATCTGATTCATAAGCATGAATTATTTCATCCTTATCTGTTATATTATTAACTTGATTAGTTAGAGTCAATTTTTGCATTAATTCTGTTATCTGATTTAATTGATTATGTATATTTCTTTCAACAGTTTCTAAAGATTCTATATTTAAATCTTCTGGTTCTATAACAGTGTTTTCCATGGTCTAATTATTGTAAGAGGTTGTTTATTTCTAGGCTCTGATACCATTTTTATTCCATGTCCTAATTTCTGATTTTGATCTTTTATTTCAATTAATTTTTGATTTTGTTCTTTTATTTCAACTAATAAATCAGTAACTAAATTAATTGTTTTTACTTGATTTTGAATTATATTTTGAAATTTATATTCTAATTGTTTAACATTTTCTTTTAATTCATAAATTTCTTGACTAATACTCATAAAGTCTGTTTTAAGTAATTTGTTAAATTAGAAACTTGAGATTGTATTATATCTAATTTTTGTGATGTATTTAAAGTTGAATGAAAAACAGATGGATCTGTAATTGCTATATCATCTTCATTATTTTTAGAGTTTGACTGTTCAGTAATTCGAAATGATTGACTCTTTTTTATAGGTATTGATGGTTGCTTTGAAGGATGATTGATTTCAGAAAACGAATGTCTACTAATAATTGGATATTGGATAGGAGGTAAAGTTCTTATTTTAGTTCGGAAATTAGTTCCTACTTTAGCTACATCATTAAATAATTGGTCTATATAAATTTTATCTGTATTTTTAAATTCAATACTATGATGAGAATTTGTAAGTGCATAGCTAATTTGGTAGGTAATGGAAAAAGGAAATTGTCCTTTGGTCATTAAATTTTGATTATAAAATTTATATGCAATTGTAATTTTATCTTCTAATTCCTTTGATTTTAAAGGGATACCTAATTTTAATCGAGTATTAAATTTGATTTT
>JANZXP010000194.1:7640295-7668710 GCA_027576715.1 Erythroxylum flavicans
CCCCAAATTTTCCTAAACACCGATTAATTTCATTTCATAGGCTAACCGAACACTCCCTGTGGGATCGACCTAGACTTACCATTGCTATAGTAATAGTCTAGTTATTTTATTTTAACAAGCGTTACGACGCGTAGGTCAATAAATGATAATCATCTAATAAAAAATTTAAAACACACTTAAACATCTAGCAAAACATAGTATAATATACACCTATCAATACCATTCAAGTATCAAAGTATGTGCTTAACTTATTTTCAATGCTATATTAGATTAACACTAAAGGTAATTTCAGGCCTTGTGATGCCGAGATACTCAGGCCTACTAATAAGCTATCAATAAAGAGTTAGATCCTCAAAAGGAACAGTAAAGGACTACCATTTATCAGAAGGATCTGCTGGTATGGAAACATTTTTTGCTTCAACCATGTTTGTATAAAAGGTATTTGGAAAGGAAAATACACATTATTTATATGGAGCATAAGATACATATATAGAGTTTACAAGAGTCTAGAAAAACTATAAGTTTGTATAATGTCTATCTAAACTATAAGATAAGTATCAGTCTAGTTACAAAATACGTAACAAACCAAATAATAACGATTACAACAGATATGGACTCTAGATATCATTATCTCCCTCCCACAAGTTGAACTAGTCTTGGCAAGAGAGTCAGCTTGTTCTTTAAATGACAAAAACGATGCTTTGATAACAGTTAGTTAAAACATCGACTAGTTAATCAGTAGTTGCAATATAACACACCTGAGGTTCTTTATTAGCAACTTTATCCTATAAATAATGAAATTCAATTTCCAAATGTTTAGACTATGAATGAAAAATAGTTGTAGTTGTGAAATAATTGACACTTAAATTATCACACCATAAAATAAGAAAGGATGGTGAAGGAATAACTATTTCTTACATAACCGATTATAACCATTTTAACACTATTATAGTAGTAGCAACATCTCAACACTCAGCTTCAGTAGATGATTTGGCCATTGTTCTTTGTTTCCTTGATCCCCACGATATTAAATTGTTACCAACATAAATAAAAAAGCATGTGGTACTCTTACGATCATCAATACTACCTCTCCAATAAGAGTCATTGTAAGCTGAGATATGAAAAGAACTTGAGCATCTCAACAAAATGCCATGATCAATGATGCTAAGAAGATATCTAAGTATTCGTTTAATTGTTGTCTAGTGTTAATCAGTAGGTGAATGCATGAATTGAGAAACCTTGTTGATTGCATAAAAAATGTATTACAAGCCTCCAACAACATTTCAATAAAGAGAAAAGAAGTCCTATCATGAATACTCAATTTTACTTTGTCATAAGCTGGTGTAGAAACACTATTTGCAACCTCAATATGAGCTTTGTTCAACATATTGTATATATTTAGACTAAGTGAGTAACAAACCATTTGAAGTCCAATGTGCCTCTATACCTAAAAAGTAAGAAAGACATCTTAAATCCTTTAGCACAAAGGATTATTAAAGAGATTGAATTATGTTGGTGACCACAAGACTATTGTTTCCCATGATAATAATATCATCAACATATAACAAACTAAAAATTGGAATCAACCATGATGTAGGATGAAGAGAGAGGTATCAGTCTTTGAGTTGAAACCAAGGCTGATCAATGCATCCGTTAAACACTTAAACCACTATCGAGGTGCCTATTTTAATCCATAAATAGATTTTTATAATCTATAAACATAATTTGGATATGTAGGATGAACATAACCTTGCAATTATTGAATAAAGACATGCTCATCAAGTGAACTATGGAAAAAAGGCGTTAGAAACATCCAATTTTCTAATCTCCCAATTACTAGATATGGCATATGATAATAAAAGATAGATAGTGGTAAGTTTAATAACTAGACTAAAAGTATCCACGTAATCCACACTTAGTCATTGATTGAATCCCTTTGCCCCTAAATGTGCCTTGTATCGATCAATCGTACCATTTGGCTTTCTCTTGATATGATATACCCATTTGCATCTAGCTATATTATCAACTTAAGAAGGAGGCACTAAACTTAAGAAGGAGGCACTAAAACCTAAGTGTTGTTGTGGATCATTGCATTACACTCTTTTGTAATTGCTTATCTTCACTTTACAAAGTTACTGACTTATTTATAAGTTGATGGTTCAAGTTCAGAGGAGGTAAAGATTAATAAGGCTTAAAAGTACCAGTTTTAGATCCAGTAACCATATGATGTCGACAAGTTAGTGCAGTAGTATAAGAAGTGTAATGAGTTAAGTCAACAACTAAAGGCAATTTAGATGATGTTGTGAAAGAGTTATCTGGTGATGTATATAACATAGGTAAGGAACTATTAATGACATCAACGATGGGTGTTATGGTGGGACTATGTAACATGGATGGATGTTATATGGGTGGGGCGTATGCCCTGGGTAAGTTTAAGGTAACGTCAATTATGGGTGTGGAAATGGGTGGTGTAGGTGTGTTGGCTAAGGAAATAAAAGGCACATCAATAGTGTGTATGGTATGGGGTTGAGATGACGTTGATATATGATGTGTGGGTAAGGTAGATGATGTTGTCCTTGTACCAAAAGGTGCTTTCAAGAAGTTGAAATTGGTTAAGATAGTTGCATTAGGCAAGGACTAAGGTAATGGTGTGTAGGTAGAAGTGTGAATGAATCATAATGGTAAAAAAAAAATAGTGGCTGGTGAGGAATCCTGAACACTAGAACTCGTCATGGAAGATTTGGAAAAAGGAAACTCTTGTTCATCAAAAACAACATGATGTGAGATAAAAAAAAAAACCTTTTAGATTCAAGATTAAGACAATGGAAACCCTTATGAAGTTTGCTATATACCATAAAAACACACTATTTGGAACGAGGTGCTAATTTATATGGAGCATAAGGTTGTAACTAAGGATAACACAAGCATCCAAAAAACATGCAATTATTATAATCAAGACTTTTTTAAAAAAGAATTTGATACAGTTTAGAATGAGAAAGAATAAGTGTAGGCAACTGATTTATCATATAAACTGCAGTATCAAAAGCGTAAGTCCAATAATCTATAGGAATAGAGGAAAGTTGAAGTAAAGCCAACCTAGTATTTTTAATATGTCGGTGTTTTCTTTCTGCACATCCATTTTATTCTAAAGTTTTAGGACATGAGTTATATTGAGTTATTCCATTTTCAAGTAAATGCGATTGTAAGGCTTGATATTCTGCTCCCAATCAGCTTAAAATCTTTTTATTTTGATAAAAACACTAAGCCTTCAGATTTATACTTAATAAAATAAATCCTACAATAAAATAATACATAATATCAGTTGCAATACACGGAAGGAACAGGAGATGAATCCCAAAGATCAAAACAAATTAAATCAAATGGACCGTCAGCTTTAAAATTGGAGAGTGAAAAAGGGCAACTTGTGAATCGTACTGACACTGCAAGCATGACAAAGACTCAATTTATTAAGAGAAATAAAAAGAATTTTATTAGGATAAATAAAAAGGAATTTTATTTTACTGAAGAGCTTACCAAACTGTTTGATAATTTGCATGTCCCAAACACGAATACTACTGCTCTAAAGTGCAAGTCATTATGGTAACTGGACTACGAGGTTGTCAAATATGCTCTAAGAGCATGGAGTATAGACCATTATCATTCTGGCCTAAATGAAGGAGCTCCTTCATATGGATATCCTTAATCATGAAACAATTGGGAAAGAATTCAATAGAAATGCTATTGGCATTAGTAAAAGAAAAAGCAGATAATAAATTCTGAAAAAAAGAAGGAACGTATAAAACATTATGAAGCTAAAAAGAATTATTCAAAGATTGATAAAAAAGATGAAGCAACATGAGAGATACGAATGAATTTACCATTGCCATTTTTTATTGCTTCAGGACTATGATACTTATTATAAATGGTAAGATTTCTAAACCAGGAGTAAGATTGTGAGTTATTCCAGTGCTCAGGATCTAAGATTGAGGTTACGTAGTTGTCGTGGGTTGGCAGATTTACGATTTGGTGAAGGACATTGCCTAAAGATATGACCAAACTCGTTATAATTATGACACTAAATATTGTCCACCTAATTGCGAGTTATGTAAAAATTGTGAGGAAGCTTATATGGAGATCTAAAATTTCCTTCAGAAGAGGTACTAACATTGGAACATCCTTTGCCACACTTCATCAATTAGTTTCTCCCTCTATCACGAGATGAATATCCTCTGACAATTGAATTCACATAGTGAGTCGTAGGTTGTATAAGTGTTTTTGCATCTATTTTAGCAACAAGATTCTCCTCTTCACTAAGCAATAATCCATATAAATCATCAAAATAAACTGCATCTAAATGATTTTCAAAAGACCGAATAAAGGGTCTATATACTAGACCTAAGCCATTAATAACAATTTGAACCAAATCATCCTCCATGATAAGACTATTAAGTTATGCAAATTTATCAAACATTCCTTTCGTTTGTTGAGTATAATAAGCAATAGATTCATTATGTTCCTTTACTAACTTAAAGAATTTTGTTTAGTGGTTCGTACATGGGTCTTAGAACCCAAAGCATAAGTGTTGGCTAATTTTTTCCATGTTGCATAGCAGTTAGAAACACTAACAAGTTGAGGAATAAAGCTCTCGCTAATAGAGCCAATGATCCAGCTAAGAACTAATTGATCTTGTTTATACCAGTTAAGATAAGTTGGATTTGATTGATCATTAATTTGTTGAGGTGGTGCGAAGCAGGTGCCATCAATATATTTTGCTAAATCATAACTATGTAAAAGAGGTAAAAGTTGTGCCTTCCAAATGAGATAATTGGTAGAATTTAATTTGATAAACAGCTAATGTGTGATGTTTGGAAGAGCTGAAATATGAGTAGTCAATGAAGAAAAAGAAGAAGAAGACATAAAAGTTCCCTAAGTGGACATTGTAGCTTCTTAGGTTGTTAGACCACAAAACTCTAATACCATATAAAATATATTTAGAAAGGCAAATACACATTATTCATGTTGAGTATAAGATACATATATAGAGTTTATAAGAGTTTACAAAACGGTAGAATAAGTTTGTATAATGTCTATCTAAATTGTAGGATATGATAAGTCTGTATAATGTCTATTTAAACTATATGATAAGTATCAATCTAGATACAAAATACGTTACAAACCAAATAATAATGGTTATAATAGATATGGACTCTATTTATCTTTATCAATTTGAGCGTGTAAGAAGATATCAAATTACTTATGTTGAGTGATAACTAATCCTTTATTGGTGAAGTTTGCTTTGACTCTAAGGAAAAAGTGGAGATCACCAAGGTCCTTGGTGGTGAAACAAGCTTGAAGAGCACGAATGACATCCTAAATTTCTCCAGAGTTAGTACCTTTAAACATATATCATCAACAAAAATTGGATAGAAAAAATGGGCTTTATAAGTATTAATAATAAAAAATGTAGCATCAGTCTGAGAGAATCGAAAACCAAGGGTAAGAAATGTATCTTTGAGACACAAAACTTAGCTTTCAGGATCTTGATTCAATATGTAAAGTGATTTTCGAAGAAAGTCAACATGATGTGGGCATTGTTTGTTGATAAACCCAGGTGGTTGGACTATATGAACTCTTTTGATAAAGGCTTTATAAAGAAAGGCGTTTGACAAATCAAGTTGACGAATGAACCAGTTCTTTTTCATAGCAATTCTTAAGATGAGATGTATTTTATAAGGCGGATAATAGGGCTAAAGGTCATTATAGTCAATGCCTACTCTTTAATGGAATCTTTTAGCAACAAAGCATGCCTTGTATCATCCAATAGTTCCATTAGGTTTTCGTTTGATAAGATAAACCTATTTGCATCTGACAAGATTAGAGGGTTGAGAGGTAAGAACTAACTCCCACATTTGACTTGCCATGAGTGTATAAAATTCTTCTTACATAGTAGCTTATCGTAATGGATCTTTTGAGGCAGTAGAGAAACTTATGGGGTTTTGTTGTATGTGCTTAAAAAGTGCGAGTAGGTGCTAAGAAATTTGTCTTTAACCGAGTAATCATTGGATATTATGAAGGTTGCTCCTACAAATTGTAAGAAGGCAAATCAATATTCATTAGAACTGAAGGTAAATGACATAATTTAGAAGAATATAAATGATTAACAGAGATGTTCAGGTCGTTCGGTGGTGAAGTGGAATTTATTATGATAAGTGAGGATGTTGCATGGGCATGGACATTGTATAAGCTCATGGTTCTATTCGATGTGTATTCTACTAGGAGGCTAATGATCGAGGAGTGGACATACTATTGTTTGCAGGTGCAATTGTACAGGCAGTGTCTTATACGACTGCATCTTTGGCTTCATGACTAGTTATATTTTCATTGTCTAAGATAGATGCCTTTGTTGTTTCTTATTCAGTTGCATAAGGTTGTGCAATGAGATCATTAGATTGGCTAAGTTATTGCACACTCTAACTTGTGTTTGTTAAAAGGATGGTGGGATTAGAAGCTAAACCTGTCTCATTAGTTTCTGATTGTTATGTTTCTGCAAAAGGAAACACAGATTCATCAAAGATTACATATGTCGATATATAAACTTTATTGTCAGAAATGTCAAGGCACCAATAGCCTTTATGAACCTTATTATAGCCCAAAATTTGACGCTTTACAAAACAAGGTTATAACTTACATATAACTTAAGGACGAAGCCATGGATAACAAAGGCACTGAAAAATCTTAAAAGAAGTATAATTAGGTTTAGTATGAAATAAAAATTCAAAAGGTGGCTTATAATCCAAGAGTTACATGGAAAGACGGCTGATAATATAATTTTCAACATTGATAAAAAAGTTCCACTATTGCAAAGGTACAGTTGATTTATGCAGCATAGACATAACAATTTCTAAGCTTCAAATGAATTTGATTTCTATAGGTATTCTTGATAGTCAAGGGCATAAGTTTTTTTATGATGATGGGCGGCTTAAGGTAGTAAAGGGTTTGTTAATTTTAATGAAAGGAAAATTACAATATAGTATCTATGTCTTAATAGAAAAGAAATAATGAAATCAGTGGTTAGACCACATTCTTCAAAAAAAAAAGATAGTACTACTATATGACATATGCAGTTGAGTTATCTTAGTAAGCGAGAGATAATGGAACTTCATTAAGGGAGCTTAATGAAGGATAAAACATATGAAAAGGTAGAGTGTTCTAAGTTTCATCCATTTAGTAAAAATTCTAAGGTATCTTGTTTGGGGAGCAATATATGTTAAAAAATATGGAAAGAGCATGTCAAGATCAAAAATGAGCAATATTGGTTCAAAAGTGGTACAAGATAGCCTAGAAAAAATGTTAAGGAGGCTAGAAATCCAAGTTCAATATATAAAACAATATTAGGAAGAAAACATCAGTATAGTATAGTCAAAATTAGAGCAAGAAGGATTAACAAGTAGCCAAAGAGATATGGTCAGAGAGACTCAGTCGTGTATGCTTTTGCCATTAGTGATAAAGATACAACTATCTTTCAAGGGACTAGGGAAAGTCAGGTGAAATATAGAGGGATGGGTGTTATGGTGAAAGATGTGAAGTTTTACAAGATCAAGAAATTGATTGCATCTGATCATATCTTACTAAAAAAGATTCACACTTTAGAGGATGCAACTGACATATGGATAAAGTCGTTACCCATCAAAAAGTTAAAATATGGCTTAGACTTGGTGAATGCTCAAATAGGTTAAAATCCTAGGAGGTTTGTATAGATAGGGAATATTTCTTGATTAGACATTAACAAATTCAAATCAAGATAGGAAATTGTGAGATATGCCTTGCATTTGATGAATAGTAAAATTATAGAAACTAATTAGTGACGAATAAGGTTATAGGATCGGCACCATTCTCATACTGGATAAAGAAGATTTCTAAGAAAGAAGCAAACTAGCATGAGTGTTAAACGTAAATTGGTGTCAAACTCATGACCCATTTTTCAAAGACAGGTGAAAATAAAAGTTCTCAATTATTAGAATTTTAGCGAAATAGAGTTTTAGTGTCACTAGACTTTTGTAGAAATAGAGTTTCAGTGAGCTTAAACTTTTATGAAAATAAAGTTTTACTAACTTTAGACTTATATGGAAATAAAGTTTTGTTATAATCAAGTTTTTACAAATAACCTTGTTTATAAGTAGTTTGATAAGGGTTTTATAAGTAATATTTGAGGGGATTTTGGTTTGAAACTTTCGAAAGTTGGAAGGTTGTTATTGTTATACTTCTCCTTGTACTATCTTTCTTACAATAATAAAAGAATTATATCTCTTTAATCATGAAGTAGGTCAAAGAAACTGACTAAAGCATATAAATTATTATCTTTTTACTTTCTTATTTTCTCCTATATTTATTCCTTTTCATTATAATTATTATTAAAGCAATTAACATTATATATAAGAATGAACTTTTTGACAAGATAAAAATGAGTGAGGTCATTGGTATACTCTCGCCTACCTCACTCCTACTTGTTATATGATTGTCTAATGTTGACCTATTTTTAGATGCTACATTGTATAAAAATATAATTAGGAAACTGCAATATCTATCTTTGACATGACCCGATATGTTTTATGCAATAAACAATTTTTCTCAATTCATGCATTTCCATATGATTAAATTATTGAAACAAGAGAATAATAAAAAAGAAGACAAGAAATGGAGACTTTATTTTTCTATATAAAACAATCTATTATACTACCTATTTATACGTTTATAGTAGATGAAAAGATTGGCGCTAAAACTAACTAAAAAATAAAATGAATGTTCTAATAACTATGAATCTTGGGTTTATTGACTTTCACTAAATAACTAAAAGACAAAACATAATCCTACTAAATAACTAAAGGATAAATATTTTTTATTTTTAAAGCATTATCTTAAATACCTGCCCTTGCTTTAAAACTCGTTGCTCCCAGCAGTAACCTAAATTTTTCATGTTTAGCATATGATAGCAACTTAATCATTAGTACCATAATGCTTCATTTCAATTATTTTTATCATTAAGGGGTATTTACAATAGCAACTAGTTGAATTGTATGAAATATTTTCTCAGGTAGCTCACTTTGAAACAATAAGAACTTTCCTAGCCTTAGTTACACAATTAAAGTGGCCAGTATACCAATTTGATGACGTTGTTGCTGCAATTAAAGAGTCTAAAGAGTTATCAACCTTTAATTTGGATGACTTAATGAGTTCTTTATTAGCCCATAAAGTTAGGTCACTGGTTCTTACGAAAAAGTTGAAGAGAAGTTCGTGTATGTAAACGGCAAGTCTTGGTATAAACGAAAACTAGAAAATTTTTGACATTGTAAACAAGGTAAAGGTGGCTTTCAAGTTCGTGATCATGGAAAAATTAAAGAACAATCTAGTGAACAGAGGCATATCAAAAGTTCAATACAATACAATTGTTGTGAAAAAAATTCGGATGCAAATAGGCTAATTGTTGGATCAAGTAGAGAGATGAGCAAAAGCAAGCAAATTCTACTGAGAAAGTTGGAGAAGAGTAATTTACTTATGGCATATTCTTCTATTATTGATGTTTCCGATGGAGTATGGTATGTGGATGGAGGATGCTCCAATTATATATTTGGGAATTTTTCATTTTTTAAAGAGCTTAATAAGTCACAAAAGGGTGAAGTTTGTCCATGGAGACAATAAGCTAATGCAACTGGAAGGAAAAGGTATAATTGTCATAAAAACCTCCCACAATAATGTAGAACTCCTCTATCATTTACAATATCTTCCTAATTTAGCTCATAATTTGTTCAGTGTTACACAATTGATGGATAGTGGTTACTTTATGAATTAATGAATGTGGTGATAATTATGAATCCTGGGTTTAATGACTTTCACTAATTAACTCAAGGATACTAAATAACTGAAGTATAAATATGATAACTACTTTTCCATTTCCGAAGCATTATCTTCAATATAAATAATGGGCGACTGTGCAATTCAAATTTCGTTATCTTTGTTCTAACTATGGTTTGTTAATTCGCAAGTGGTAGTTAATTAAATGATTGAAAGAACACCACAAGCTACAAGAAATTAAATTGGTTGGAAACAATTTAATTTCATGTGCTTCTCACAAGAAACACACATTAATTATCTCCCTCTTTCAAAGAGGTAGCTGAAATTCAATGGCTGCAATCTCTTATCTGTTAGCTTGGTTATTCTCAGTACTATCGGCTATTATTCACTCACGGTGTAAACATCTTGGGATTGATTTTCATTTTATAAGGGACAAAGTTGTCAGAGGCTGAATTGTCAGTGTTACATATCCACTAAGGATCATATTATGCACCTTTTGACTATAGCTCCACCGAAGGCCAAGTTTCAACTGCTTTGTTCCAAATTGAGTGTTGGTTCTCCCGCCATTCAACTCGCAAGATGGGGATAAGTCTAAAGATAACTATGTTAATATTTGGGTGTTAATAAGTGTTATTTGTAAATTGTAACCAGCTATAGTAACAATAACACCATCTACTTGTGTCTAGTTTATCTCGTTTGTAAGTATATATTATCTAGAGTGATCCATATAATATGAAGTGTGGCAATATTCACATCAACTTTTCCACAATTGGGGTACGACAATTACACACTCACATAGCTAGGAGAAGACAAGACAATTAGAAATACAAACAGAATAAGGTAATTATCCCATAATTCATAGTACAATACACCTACAAGCAGAGACGGAACCACGTTATAGGAAAGGGGGGCCATGGCCCCCCCTTTCAAAATTTTTAATAAATACAAGGAATAAAAAAAAAGAAGTCACGCAAAAAAAAAAAGGAAGTCACGCAGAGAGAGCCAAACGCAAGAGCAAAATGAATTAAAGCAGGCACGTGGGATGAGAGAATTAAATCAGCTGGAGAAGTAATTGTCTAGACACGCAAAACAAGTGACTTATGGATTAACGAGGAGCAAAATTCAAGACAGCCACGCACCCACACGGAAAAGCATAGCAGAAGGGAATTAAATGGCAAATAAATGAGGGGCCCATAGTGGCACTAGTGGGCCGCATAAAATAGAGATCAGGAGGTTTAAGGTGGCTTTAAAAGAAGTAGGTTTTTAATGGTCACAAGAGAGGGGCCCACTGTTATCCGCCCACATCATTTAAGGGAACAAAAACCTAGGGAGCAAAAAGGAGGGGGAGTGACGGCAACTTTGGAGAGAATTAACAAGAGACAAAAACAATAGTGACGGCGGCAACTTAAAGAGAAGATTATTTTATCATATGAAAAGGGAGAATAGTGACGATAGTGGTGGGCGTCAGCAGCTGGGTTTTATCGCAATCGAAGAAGAGTGAAGCATCATTATCCAGTGTATCTCATGGTAAAATTTCTGATAGCTTCATCTTGAGTAAATTTAAATAGATGAATCTTAGAGGCATCATTATCCAGCTCAAAGGAAGCCTAAATCAGAATTGATTGATTCCTAAAATTAATTTTTTTTTGTGATTACTGATTGGGTTATTGCCTTATTGGTATGTAGGAATTAAGATATTGATTGATGATTAAGACTTGAGAACAATAAGAAGCTAATTTCACTATCAAGATTCAAGTAATTTAAGGTACGTATACCAGTGAGCCTGGGTGGTGGCTCCCAGCGAGCCTGGGCGGTGGTTTATGTGTTATGTTTGTTATTAGTTAAATTTTAGTGTTCATTTGTTTGAATGTATCTCATAGTTTGTATGCTATTTCATTATAGATATTAAAAAATGTATGTATTTACAGTATTTTGAACAAATAAATTCATGTAGTATTCTTATTTTTATGATAGATATCATGTTGAAAGACACCAAAATTCATGCCTTTTTTAAAAGAAAGATTACAGAAAGTTCTGATGCAACTCAAGAACAAGAATCGATCTCTAATTATAAACCTTCTGAGCCATCTGAGGATCGTCCTACCAAAGCTTTAAGAGTTGAAGCCAATGTAACTTTTAATATTAATTCCCTAGAGCGTGATCCCGGCTTAAGACGACAAATATGTGAATATGTTGTTGATCAACGTGATGAAGTTAGAAGAGCTTATATTAAAGCTGGTCCATATCAAGATTTGCTTTCAACATATCCAAAATCTAATGAAAAGCACTCACGTAGCTTCCAATCATCATGGTTCAAACTATTCCCATCTTGGTTGGAATATTCACCTGCTAAAGATGCTGCATTTTGTTTGCCATGTTATTTGTTTTCTGCACAAAATGGACCTTCTAGATGTGAAGCATTTACTGTCCATGGATTTCGCTCTTGGAAAAAAGTGAGAGATGGTAAAAACTGTGCATTTTTGGCACATATTGGAAAGGATCTCACATCTTGTCATCGAAAAGCTGAGAGAGCTTGCATAGATCTCATGAATCAACCATCACACATAGTGCAAAGGTTTGAAAGGTTTACATCTCAACAAATTGCAGATAACAGACTTCAATTAAAAGCTTCAATTGAAGTTGCTAGATGGCTTGCATGTCAAGGATGTGCTTTCAGAGGTAATGATGAGAGTGCAACATCAACGAATCGTGGAAATTTTCTTGAATTATTAAATTTCATATCCTCTTATAATGAAAAAGTAGCAGAAGTTGTGAAAAAAGCTCCCTTGAATGCCTCATATACATCACCACAAGTGCAAAAGGAAATTTTACATGTCTTGGGAATCAAAGTGAAGAATGCTATCCGTGAAGAAATTGGTGATGGTAAATTTTGTATAATTGTTGATGAAGCTCGGGATGAGTCTAAGAAGGAGCAAATGTCTATTGTCTTGAGATTTGTTGATAAAAAAGGTCTTGTGCGAGAACGATTCTTTGGGTTAGTTCATGTTAAAGATACTGCTGCATTGACATTAAAAGAGGGAATTTTCTCAGTTTTATTACATCATAATCTTGATGTTCAAAACATTAGAGGACAAGGCTATGATGGTGCAAGTAATATGAGAGGGGAATGGAATGGATTGCAAGCTCTAATTTTAAAGGAGTGCTCTTATGCTTACTATGTTCATTGTATGGCACATAGGCTGCAATTGGCTTTAGTTGCAGCATCGAAGGAAGTTATCCCGATTCATCATTTTTTTACAAAATTAAATTGTATTGTTAATATTGTTGGGGCATCATGTAAACGCAACGACCAACTGAAAGCTGCTCATGCTGAAAATATTGCTCATTTACTTGCTGTTAATGAACTTGAGAGTGGAAAAGGCTTGAATCAGATTGGCACTTTACAAAGAGTAGGAGACACTCGTTGGAGTTCTTATTTGAAATCTGTTTCTAGTTTGATAAACATGTTTAGTGCTACTTGTGAGGTTTTATTGAATATTATTGAAGATGGAGCTACATCGGCTCAACGTGGAGAAGCAGATGCAGCATATGAGGCATTAACCTCTTTTGAATTTGTTTTTATTTTGCATCTCATAAGAAAGATTTTGGAGATTTCTAACTCACTTTGTCAGGCTTTACAACTCAAATCTCAAGACATACTGAATGCAATGCACTTAGTTTCGTCCACAAAGTCACTTATCCAGAATTTGAGAGATGAAGGGTGGGAAGAATTGCTTTTAGAAGTGAAATATTTTTGTGAAAAGGTTAATATACCTGTGCTAGATTTGAATGCTCTTTATGTTGCTAGAAGAGGAAGGGCTCGTCATCAACAAGATGAAATTTTATTAGAACGTCATTATAAAGTTGACATTTTCAATGCAGTGATTGACTCTCAATTGCAGGAATTGAACAATAAGTTCAATGACCACACGGTAGAGCTCCTTATTCTCAGTTCAGCTTTAGACCCAAAGGAGATCCGTAGGTCATTTAGGGTTGATGATATTTGCAAGTTAGTACAAAAATTCTACCCACAGGATTTTGCAGAGTATGACATGCTACAGTTGAGGATACAATTGGAGCACTTTAATCATGCAACACAAGTTCCAGAATTTGAAAACTTGGTAACCATTTCTGATTTGTGCCAATGGTTAGTGAAAACTAGAAAATCAGAAAATTTCCCCCTTGTTTATAGAGTGGTTACTTTGGTTCTCACTCTCCCAGTTTCTACTGCTACAACGGAGCGATCATTTTCAGCTATGAAAATTGTGAAGACGAGACTTCGTAATAAGATGGAAGATGAATATCTCTCTGATTGTTTATTAGTGTTTATTGAAAGAGAAATTGTTGAAACAGTTAGTACAGATTTATTGATAGATGGTTTTCGTGATCTAAAAGAACGGCGTGTTGCATTTTGATTATTTATTAATAATATTATATAATTGTATTATTTTTTTGCATTTAGATGTTGCCCCCGGCCCCCCCTTAGAGTTGAGTCTGGCTCCGTCCCTGCTTTCCTGTGATATTTTGCAAGAGCTGTGACAGTATTAAGTCTGGTATGAACATGCACACTGCAGTGTATTGAAGGATTGATTTTGATGTTAAAAGGCCGATTACTGAGAGAAGAGATCCAACGATCCTGATAGATATAGCTGAGAAAAATTTCATGGACAGTTTCATTTTCGGTGATGTGAATCTGAAAATGTTTGTGAACGCCTACAGTTTAGAAGGACATGAACATTGGCAGTCGCAGTTGAATGTTTTGATAATGTTACTTTCTACGCTTACTTTGCATATCAACCAGATCATCGTCCGTAGTGGATGACATTGCCAGTTGGACTATGCCTGTCCAATCATTCACAGTTTTGAGTTATAGTCATGGCCTAGTACTAATCATGCACAGTTTTTGCTTCTGGCTTTTTGGTAGCATCTAGCCTGTACCAACAAAGCAGATTCAACTAAATTCGACTCCGGAAGTATAGCTTATTCAAGAAGCTCCGTATACTTCTTTGGTGAACGCCTTGCTATGGTGTAAGGCTTTCTCTTGCTAGAACGATTATCTTGCTTGCAATTTGTACATCAATTAAACCCCCGAAGTACGTACGTTATGTGAACTTCCTAATTTCTTGCCAAGAAATATTTAATAGCTATAAAAAAAGATGAGACACTTGAGATATAACTGTTAACCTGTAGTCATGTTTCATTCGAAAGTTCCTGAAATGAATCCAACTCCAATGATAACTGTAATCCTGTGAAAAGACCTTAAAGCAAAGCTCATGGAAAGTGAATGAGCAATACACTTGCAAAACCACAATCACGTGGAGTGTGTAATAACAGGGCACCAGATCCTCGGTGTTAAAAATGATGTTTTAATTTCGTTTCAGTCAATTTTAACCGATATATCTATATAAACTCGTGTAAATATATAAATAAAATTTAATAAAAAATAAATAAAGAATCTGATACTGTTAATCAAAGACTGTGCTCAACTTTCATAGATGTGATTGATGTCTAACTTTATTCTTTTGTATTGTCTTTTCGCATCGATGTGATTGTTACCAAATTCCTAAGTTTGCGTAGATCGCGAAAAAATTGCTGAGATTCCATAGAGATATTGCTTAATGATACCTCTGTTTCAATAATTCTATTACAGGGTCAATGGCAATGCACTCAGGACGTGTTATCTAAATCGACCACAACATTTTTTAAAAGATCTAGATAAACTTTATGAATAGCATTGAATTAAATTTTTATTAATTTCTAATAATTACTATTATCTTCACTTATGTTGTTCTATAATTAAATAACATTAACTTAATTTTAACAATTGTTTCTTTCAACATTAATTAAAATTGTAATTTAAACTTTAATATTTTATTAAAAATTTAAATAGGATTTACCGTTATTATTATTATTACATTCTGTTCAAAGTACAATATATTATTTTAATTTTTCCTTCAAAAAAAATTATTTTAATTTCGTTGGTATGTTAATAATATTGAAAATAAGGATTACAATTTGTTTACAACTTTTTAATGGTACGTTTCACCTGACCTTAGATCTGCTTATCCAAGGAACAACACCATGGTTTTCATTAAATGCATTCGCAGTTGTCCAAATTTATAAGCATCTTGGAAAAATAAAATAAGTTTTCTTACGGGATAACTAAAATGAAAGTTAAACCTAAAAGACAATACGTTTAAGATTTAAAAAGTTCAATTAATATTAAATCATTATATAACTGACTAAAAATTAAATAAAATTAAAGAATTTGAAAGATATTGTATTTACCAATCAAACAATTGAGTTTAATTGAAAATATAATTTTAAATAAAAATTAATTGATTTATTTTGATTTATAAGAATTAATTAATTAATAAAATTTGAATGATTAATTAATGAATTAATCGATTTTTAATAACAGAAAATAATAAAAAGTTATTAAATTTCCACCGATTTTTACAAGGTTATGTTATCTTACAAAACTTGATCATTCTCAGTTTCAATGACTTTTACAATGTTTAGCTTCCTAATTTAAGCATTTCTTTAGAACATCTCTGTGCATGTAGATCACATATATATAATGTAACAAGAATCCAAATTTTCCTGCACAAAATGATGGCATCTTTTTTGTTTATTGGGATATTATTAGGTCTTTACTCTAGTCCTAATGAAGCTTTGACATGTAGCTTAAGTCCATCAAACCCTTACCTTGTCGCACATACAATTACGGTAGATAAGTCAGGCAAGGGAAAATTCTCATCCGTTCAAAGTGCCATTGACTCGATTCCTGTCGAAAATGCTGAATGGATACGCATTCAAATATCTCCAGGAACATACAAGTAAGTGATTAACATGAAACTCTTCTCGTTTATGCATGCATTTTTGTGGTCTTAAATCATTTCTTCACTTTCTTACGGTTACGAATAGTGAACATATTAACATCCCTCCAAGCAAACCCTGCATTTTTCTGGACGGAGCAGGCAGACGCTCGACAATCATTCAATGGGAAGATAACCAAGCCACAACTACTTTCTTTTCATATGCAGACAACCTTGTAGCTAAAGGCATTACGTTCAAGGTAATGAATATTAAAAATCAAAATGCTCTCTCTCGAACCTGATGAAATATATCTCCATGCATTTATTCGTTTGATGGGCTTAATGTTTCTTAATAGGAGTAATCATATAAAATTATGTATTAGCATTGGTTAGTAGTTCTTTTGGTTTGCTTTTATAATTCTATTGCTAAACTTTTGTCCATATTTATTTTCACAGAATAACTATAACGTTCTACCTGTCAGAGAGAGGAAACCAGCCTTTGCAGTCGATGTTAATGGGGATAAGAACGTGTTCTATTCATGTGGTTTTGTGGGGGTACAAGATACCCTGTTTGATCACATGGGCCGCCATTACTTCGTCAACTGCTACATTGAAGGTGCTGTGGATTTTATTTGCGGTTTTGGGCAATCAATCTATCAGGTGAATTGTTGTTATGCTTACCTCCACTAAGAAGGTTCAAACTAAACTTTGGGCGCAGCTTTTAACATTTCCATTACGTAATTCATGAAATGCAGAGCTGCACAATTAATTACAATGGAAAGTACATACCAGGACTTGAGGGCTACATAACGGCACAAAAGAAGGATTCGCCAAACCAACGTGGTGGTTTTGTGTTCAAATCTTGTAGATTCCAGGGGACTGGTAATGCATATCTTGGTAGAGCTTGGGGACCTTATTCCACTGTAATCATCGCCAATTCAAAGCTTTGGGGTGGTGTTGTCCCTCTAGGTTGGAATGCAGGGCACTTCTCTGGCCATGAGTAAGAGAAACCTTTACTTTCTAGTCCCATTTGTCTAATCTAACGTATAATTTATGCTTTGCTTTATTGACTATTTGAGAAGGGCAAGTTTTATGTTTGCTGAGGCTGGCAATTCGGGCCCTGGAGCTGTCACTTCCAACCGAGCCCGGTGGAGTCAGAAACTTACCCCTGTTCAGCTCAAACGGTATACAGATATTTCCTTCGTCAACTTCGATGGATGGCTTGCCAAGATACCTAAAGTTTTCTAAACTCCTATATTTGTTTTAAATCATTAATCATTGTGTTTATTCTTATGATTACTATAAATTGAATTGCAAGAATTCTCCATAGTCTATCTTTGTAAAAGTACAAGTAAGAATTATAGCTATGCAATCACATAATTAAAGAAAAAAGTTTTAAAAATAAAGGTTAATTGACAAATATACAAAGGATGTTTTAGGAAACTAAATCACTTTAATTCTCATCTAATTTCGATTAATTCAAATATTTAGCACTCCCTATCAAGCCAATTTCTATTAATTGGAAGTTTAAAAGTAACTCTTTTTTAGTTATTTTGGTGAATATAAAAAAAACTGTTTTAAATTTTCTTTTTCGATAAATTGCTTCTTAATTATAACATTAAGAAACAACCTTTTTATTAGTTAAGAGTGTGATTACGTACACTTAAAATTTAAAATCTTGCGTTTAGCGAATTTTTTGCCGGGTGGACGTTGTTGTTGCTCCTGCTTCTCAACTTTAACATGCTCCGTTCTATGAGGGTTGTAAACAAATTTATATGACAACCTTATTATTGCAATAAATTTTCATAAGAAATGTCACTGGAATCTTTAAGTTTTCAAGTAATCTTTTTCTTCACATTACCTAGCAAATTTCGTGAGCAAGAGACATGAACTCTTCATCAGCCTTGCTTCTAGTCAATCATTATGTTTTTTGCTCCATCATGTAACAAGAGTTCCTCTAATAAAGGTGCAATTATTCGGAGTTGATAATCTACCTGTAATATGTTAGAAAATAAACGCAAGATCGAATCTAAGCGCAGCGGAATAAATTTGAAATTTTTTCACAGAATTAACTTTAACGAAATTTAATCGAAAATATAAAACAAGAAATTAACAAAGTCATACTAATCTGTGTCGATTTCATGTTGTAATTTTTTCTTTGGTCTTAAATTCGTCAATCCATGAGCCGTTAATCGTCCGGTCTCTAATGGTATTCACATATCTTTTCGGAAAAAACTCAAATCTAATTTGAGAGGAAAAATGTAAGAAGTGCTAGCTCCAAATTTCTAATTTTTTCTTTTATATGAAAAATCATATTTTTTATGTCCTTGGATTTTATCAAAATTACAACTAAAATCAAACTTTAGTCATAATTATGAATTAGTCCTTATAAGATCAAATATCACATATTGATCTTTAAAGTTTCTGAAATTTCTCAATTAAGTCCAACTTAATTCAAATTTCAATTTCTCCTTTATAGACTTTTATGTGTGATCCATTAGGATCCTAATATGTTGGTCATGATTATAAATTATAATTATAATTCATAATTAGAATTAAATATATTAAAACTACTTTTAATTTATCTTTAATTCCCTAATTAAACAATTTATAATCACAAAACATGATTGACGTCTAGTAACATATTATAACCACCTAAATATTACGAATGTCAAAGTGGTTTGACTTAACCTGTCTATGCATGGCTATGATGTATAAATTAATTTTTTTGTCATCTAATGTTCCAATTGGACTTAGAGTATAAAATTCGTGTTTACTCTAAATAATCCAACGATGTTCGTTCTTGCTAATTAGTAAATGATTTATAATTGATATTTGGAAATAGCTTTTCCAAATTCCAATTTACTCTGATCAGAGATTCCCAAAATCATTACTAATCAAGAACAGCAGAACATTCTTCCTAATTACTTTAAAACAACGAATTCTTTATTGATTTACTCAACTCATTACTAATCAAGAACAACAGAACATTCTTCCTAATTACTTTAAAACAACGAATTCTTTATTGATTTGCTCAACTATCTCCATATAGTTTATACTATATCCAATAACCACCGAATTGAACTACTCCAAGAGTAGAACATAAGTAACATCAAAACATAGTAATTCTTATATGAGATAACTTTGGTAATCTCAAGTCTAAGAATCAATTATACAACTATCATAATGAGATAATCTACAGACACACATAATGGAACAAGTAATGTTCCATTCAGGATTCTCATAATCAAGTCAATTTAGTGAACTTATTCTCTAATAAGCATCCACATATTTGTTTAAGTGCTCCACACTTTAATTTATGAGATCAATTACTTTCTTCGTAAGAAAGAAACAAATATGTGCTAGTCTAACTATTTTATCAGTACTCCGTCTTGATGAAACTACGACTAGGAATAATTTAGGAATAATATAACAAATGCAATTCAAATCTTATAATTATAATCACATTATAATTTCTAATTGCATAACAATTATTCTATGGATTTTATCTTTATGATTAATAATTAAATAATTAATAAATACATAAAGATAAAGAATGTCTTTTATTGAATAAAATATTGTCATACAAATAAATTTACAACCAACATAAATTAGCTACAAGGGCATAAACTAACATAGTAAATGTGCATTTGTGTAGACTTTTATTTGTAGGTTTTAATGTTTTAAAAACATAAAAATCTTTCCATATATTTCTTTCAGGTGTCTTAATATCCTATAAATTGCATTAAAATGTACGGGAATGTATATATTAGCTAATCATATTCACAGCGAAAAGCGGTATCAGGACAAGTACGAGACAAGTAAATTAATTTTCTTATTAATCTTTGAAGCTTCTCCCTATCGACCATATCTTCAGCTTTTGCGGATTAAGTATTATTATCAAGAAGAGTTTCAGCAGCTTTACAATTTAAGAGACCTACTTCTATAACAAGATCAAGAGTACATTTCCTAATTTGTTTCACAAAAATACCTGCTTTAACTAGATCTAGCGAATTTCATGCCAAAGAGATACTTTAATAATTCTAAATTCTTGGTCTAAAAGTCGTGCCAAATTCTTTTTTAGGCCTCCTAAATCGTCAACATCATCATCTGACAATATTGGATAATCCATATAGACGATTAAGATATATAACTTATATTCCTTCAATCGCTTACAGGACATTGTGTGATCAGCTTAGATTTGATGATAACCATACCTTTTCACTTCCTTTACAAATACTTCTCAATATGTCAAAAAATAGTTGATTAGTCATTTACCAAACAAGGCCTATAAATATTTCTTCTTCTAAGTTTCCATTGAAAAAAAAGTATTTGTGACATCTAACTAGTATAGGGGCCAATTACAATTAGTGATTAAGGATAATAATACCTAAATGAAGTTAATTTTGACAATTGGAGTGAAAGTTTTTTGATAATCAATCTTATAAGTCTAGGTTAAACCTTTATAAACAAGTTTTGTTTTATATCTCTTACACTGCTTTATGATCTTTGGACAAATCAATAGCTTCCCATATTCTATTTTTCCTTAGAGCCTTCACCTTTTCCGTTACTACCAACTTTCAATTAGGGTTATTAAGGATATGTTTGATTGGGTGTTTATTGATGAAATAGAATAGAATGTAATACTCTTCTATTGTTTCGGAGGACTGTTTATAATGAAATGGAATGAGATGAGATAGAATAGGAGGGTTTCATATTACATCTCATTCCATCCTAAACATAAAAAATGAAAAAACCATCGATTTGAGAGGTTTAGGATGAAATGTAAATTGATAAATAATTTTATACTATATTACATTATAAACCCTTCATCTAAACAACATTTTACTATATTACGTTATAAACCCTTTCATCTCCCTCAAACAACAATTTTCTAATATTACATTCATTTACATTCCATTTTATTATAAACCATTGTATTCCATTCCATTCAATTAAAAATTTTACGTCCAACCAAACATAACCTAAGTGTTTTTTATATGTTTCTTAGTATAAACATATCACATATTCTTTTTATTTAAACTTTTTATATCTTTTAGAGTTTACAATAGGAAACAAAAACGACATATATGATGAGAAGCACAACACTAATTTCGTTTTTTTGATTGGTATGTGAGTATCAAAATAAGTTAGTTAAATATTAGGTACACAAGTAGGTATATGGTCATCATTTGTTTTATTAGGAGCAAGAGGACGATAGATGAAAAAAGTATCAAGAATGTATGTAGTTTTAAAACTAGTCCTCGGGATAGTTGATTGGACCCGTGCCAAAGGAATAGTGGTTTTCTTACCCTTTTAATGATCCTTCCTTCTTGAATAAGTGAGAAGCCCTTTATCATGTTGCATGAGAATCAAAGATTTAGTAGTGTTTATAAAAATATATTTGGGTTCATTTATCTCCTGAGTATTTGGTAATTTCTTCTTTATCTAAAGATTCTTTGAGAGGTAAAGGATTAATAACCAAGTCAATAGTTTTAGACAATGTAACACCATTAATATCCCAAAATATAAATTGATATTTGGATAAAGAAACGCTGATGTTCCAAGAATGTGACATCTAAAGAGATAACTGTTTTTTTTAGATTAAAACGTTTGTATTCCTGTTTGTTTGGTACATAGCCAATAAAAATACACTTTCTAGCCCTAAGATCAAGTCTTGATATTCCTTTACTAGTTATGTATGCATAAATTATGCACCCAAATACTTTTAGAGGGAGGTTTGATTGAATATAGGGTGTGTTTTTCTCTGAAGGGATATTAATACTTGAAGGACCCTAAACATCACTATTTATTAAATAAAATGGTCTTGGGAGTTGATAAGCCTTTTAATGATAAATAGTTTTATGACTTTTAGATAAAATACAATTCTCACAATATAAATCAGAATAATCTAAGCTTTTAAATAAATTAGGAAATAATTTTTTAGATAAGAAAAAATGGGATGTCTTAGTTTATAATGCCAAAGCATAACTTGAGTCTCAACATGAGTTAGAACTGATAGTGAAGCTTTGAACTCCTTTATTCTTGGAAATCTTCATTTTCAAAAAAGTAGAGGCCATCTATCAATTTAACACTGACATTCATCTTCGCCAAACTCAATTCTTGAAAAATACAATGAGATTAAAAAGTGGTAACATGACAATTGGTCTTTGGAAAATTTACTGACTAATAGCAAGTTACAAGTAAGTTTAGGAACGTGTAGGACATTTTTCAAAGGAATGATTTTTGAGAGGCTTATCAAACCTTTTTCGGCTATACGAATTTTCTCGTAATCAAAACACGGATAATAAATATGGAATAAATTAGAAGCGCTTGTTACATGATCAAAGGCTCCCAAATCTGTTATTCGAGGAGTAGGACAACTAGGTGGATGACAAGACGGTGTCTCTGAAATACAACATGCTTGAGCATCAGAAGTATTAGGAGTAGTCAATAAACTTGAGTTGGATTTGAGTAGACATTTCAAGAAATTATAATCTAAATTTTAAGTTAATTTCTTTTAATTATTCTCCAATTGCCAACAAACCACTTTGGAATTGCCATTATGACATAATCCAAGAATTGTTACTCAGAGGTTCAAGAATTGTTACTCAGAGTTTCAAGAATTGTTACTCTTTATAGTATCTTGAGATAGTAAGCAACTCAGTCATTTTGTAGCTTCTTAATGGTATTAAGTTTCCTTCTTCGTTCCTCTCTCAATGTACCTCATAAACAAGCATTCCAGAACTCCATGCACAAAAATGACAGCTTCATCTTACTTCAGCAGCAGATATGGTTGCAACTAGCATGGAGAAAACTCTAGTTGAAGATCCTAAATTGAATATTTGGCATGTTCTGCAGCAACCTTTTTTGAAGAAGCTTTGGTTTTTCCTGATTCAAGATTAAGTAGCTTAATCCTTAATCCTCCATTATAGTTTTCCTTCATTGTGCTAATGATTTTATTTAGAATGGTTGGTGGAATTTAACTTCTGGTTATATCTCCTTAACTTAAAACTAAAAGTAAATTCTTAAGAGAATTATTATTTTGATCAATATTTTTCTTTCTTTATTTTGCAAAAACAAAATTTAAAATTTTGATGAAAGAACATAAACTTTTCATATTTTCATATTTGAGGTTAAGTCAACTATGGCATATAAACATGACATTGGCCCTTTCATCTTTCACATCAATATATTTGAAGTTGAGCCATCAAAGGGTGGATTGCAAGCTTGCAACCTTAGTGAGATTCCATAACATACAAAAAAGGAAAGTAAATGAAAGCGATTCCATCAGGCAACTTGATAGGAATGTCACCATCCTCACTTGACAGCTTCACATTGCTCCATTTGTTATCTGCTGGAGATGAGAATTTGGTAGGGGAGCTTCCTGTAGAAATACGTAAACCATCAAGATAAACGATATATTGGCCTCAATCTCTCAAGTCTCGGACCAATCCTGGTTTCATTTGGCAATGCTTCTAAACTGAAATTAATTGAAATTAGTGACAATAACTTTGTTGTTTCATTTTTAGCTATGGAGGTCAACTTGTTAACTGGTTCCGTTCCTTGTGAATTTGGAATCTTACCCAACTTGCAAGCATTATATTTAAACATAACCAGGTTGTCAGGTTGGGTTCCACATTCCATAGGCAACTTCTGTCACTTTGTGCCTTCTAAGGGTATCAAGTTTCCTTCTTCATTCCTCTCTCAGTAAAACTCACAAACAAGCACTCCACAATTCCATGCACAGCACCAAGCAATATCACACGCTCCCCAAAAATGACAGTTGCATCTTGTTGGGAAAAAAAAAGACAAAGTACTAGAAAACAAGCAGCAATGTATATTGATAAAAAACCATGTTACATACTTTGAGCTGTAGTACTCTACCTCTCACTCTCTCTTACTCTGTTCTTTGTTCTGTTTCTCACTGCTTTTTTCACTTCTTTCTTCACTCCTAAAGCACTGCCCTTACAACCCTTTTCATACCCATCAAAGTCAGGTCTATTCACTGACTTTAACATCCCAAAAAACAACTAAAACACTACCATAATAAATGAAGTGACAGCTAGCACACAACTCATAGTACAAGTTGATTTTGTCTTCTTTTCTCTAGAAGAATCAAGAATATCATCGGATTTGACTTCTAACACTCCCCTTAAAACCCAACTTTGCATGCCAACCTTTTCTTTGAGTTTGTGAAATAAATCAGTTTTCAACGACCTTGTAAAAATATCCGCAAGTTAATCTTTAGATCTGCAATGAATAAGTTCTACTTTTTTGTCTTCCACTTGCTCTTGAATAAAATTATATTTTGTGTCTATATGATTGCTTCGGCTATGTGACATTGAATTTTTCGCAAGTGATATAGGTCTTGTTTAACAATTAACAGATTGCATTAATTATTAGTTGATTCTATCAACGGTTAGCTAATAACTAATTATATTAGCAAATTTGACCAACGGATAACATTAGCTGTTTATTAAAGATGTTTGGTAAAATTAGTTATTTAGTATTAACTGTTTAAGTGTAAAATGACTTATGAGGGCATGACGTAAAAAAATTTATAAGACCATGATTAAATATTTAATTTTACAAAAATTTAATTTTTTAACTCTAATAAAAAATATAGAACATTCTTAAAAATTTTGTCACCATAACATATTTTTTATTTTATAACCAAAAAATTTATTTCATTAGTAAAAAAAATCTCAAGTTTGTAACTAAAAAACTTACTTCATTGTAAAGAATTTTACCACCGTAGAATACATACATGATTTTTAGTTATGCATGATTTTTAGTTTTAATTATCTATAATATCACTATAGCATAATTAGAATAATTCAAAATTTATGAAAGGAGGGTATAATTGGTTTTTTACTTACTAATTTTTGGCTGATCATCAAAAAAGCTTCTTTTATGGAGCTTTTGGAAATCAACTTATTGGGATTAAATAAACTAACTAATAAGTCATTCACCAAACACATCAATAACTTTTTAAGATGGTCAAAAAGCTAACTTTTAGTCAATAAGCTAAAAAAACAGTTTATTAACTGTTTGCCAAACAATTCCACAACAGATTTACTGTCAATGTTTATTGTTATCAGACCTTCTTGTGGATGATATAACTCAGTTAAAATATTATTCAACCATATTGTTTGACATATACATACTGCTGCAGCAATATACTCAGCTTCACACGACAAGAGAGCAACTATTTGTTGCTTTTTTTATGACCATAAAAATATTGTTGATCTAATGTGAAATGCATATCCAGAGGTGCTATTTCGATCATCTAAGTCTCCACCATAATCACTATCTGAATAACCAATCAACTTTAAATCTGCATAATTTGTATAAAATAGACCATGATTTATTGTACCTTTAATATATTTTAAAATTCTTTTTGCTGCAATGAAGTGATCTTGCTTTGGCTTATCCACATATCTACTGACCAATCCAACTGCATACATAATATCTGGGCATGTGAAAGTCAAGTACTTCAGAGTTCCGACTAGGCTCTTGAACAGTGTCAGGATTACCGACTCTCTATTTGAATCCATTCTCAATCTTACACATGTTTCTGCTGGGGTAGCCATTGGCTTGCAATCCTTCATTCTAAACTTGTTCAGAATTTGTTCCGTATACTTCTTCTGTGACATAAATATTCCATCTACAATTTTTTTTATTTCGATTCCAAGAAAGTATGATTTCACCAATATCTGTCATTTCGAATTATTTAGTCATAGCTTTCTTAAAATCATTGAACATACTCGGATCGTTTCCTGTAAATATCATATCGTCCACATATAAACACATAATCATGATATCTCCATCTTGATTTTTCTTCGTGTATAAGGCATACTCATGTGGGCTTTTTGCAAAACTATTCCTTTTGAAATACTCATCTATTCTGATATTCCAAGCCCATGGAGCTTGCTTTAATCTATACAATGCTTTCTTCAGACGATAGACTTTGTCTTCTTATTTTTTTTAATATATCCCGATGGCTGCTCAATGTAGACTTCTTCTTCTAGGTATCCAGTTAAGAAAGTTGATTTCACGTCCATTTGATAAATCTTCCATCTATTTTGTGCTGCCAGTGTTATAAGAAGTCTAATTGTATCAATTCTTGCAATGAGAGCAAATACTTCTTCATAGTCAATTCCTTTTCTCTGCTTATAACCTTTAGCGACTAATCTTGCCTTGTATTTTTCAACATTTCCTTCTTGATTAGTCTTTGTCTTGTACACCCACTTGACTCTTATTGCCTTATGTACATTCGAAAGATTAGTTAGTTCCTATGTGTCGTTTCTATTAATCGCATTAATTTCTTCATTCATGGTTTTTTCCCATTTCTTATCTTTAATAGCCTCTTCATATGTTAATAGATCACACTCTGCCATTAAACAAAATAATAAGTAATCAAATGTTGTCTATATTTGTTCTGTGGCATCATAGATATCATATAGACTCCGCATTTTTATAAGTGCTCCCCCTGAATCTCTACTGCTACTGTTGCTATGTGATGAAGTTGATGGTGTTGATCCAGGAGTTGTTAAAGTGGAGTTCTGTAGAGGAGTCTGTTCATTTCCTTGTTCATCTTGTGTGTTGAAGTCATCATCTTTATCATCATCGAAAAATAATCCTTGAACTTTCTTATCTTCTTTATTCCATTTCCAATAATCCACTTTATCAAATTCGACATCGTGAGAGATGATCACCTTCTTGGTCAAAGGGTTGTATAATCTATATGCCTTACTTCTCTTTTCATAACTAATAAATATGCACTTTTCACCTTTATCATCTAACTTCTTTCTTTTTTGATTAGGAATATAGGCATATGTAATGCACCCAAAAATCTTAAGATGTCCAACTACTGGCTTGCTACCACTCCATGCTTCATTAGGTGTTTTGAATTTTACACTTTTTGTTGGACATTGATTTAGCAAATAAATAGCATATAAAACGACTTCAGCCTAGAAAGTTCTCGTTAAGTGCTTTCCTTTCACCATGCTTCTCGCCACATAAAGAATTGTGCGATTCTTTCTTTCTGAGATGCCATTTTTTTGTGGTATATATGAAGCTGTCAACTGATGAACAATTTCACGATTTTTGCAAAAAGTTTCAAACAACTTTGACATATACTCACTTCTATTATCAGATCTAAGTATCTTTAAATATTGCCCTTTTTTTTTCTGTCATTGCTTTGAACTCCTTAAATTTATCAAGAGCTTCTAATTTTTCTTTAAGAATATACACCCAACTATTTCTGCTAAAATCATCAATAAAGGTAATATAATACCTATTTCCACCAAATGATGGTATATCAAATGGTCTACCTATATCTGAATGAACAATCTCCAACGATCTTCGGGCTCTCCATGATTTTCCAACTTCAAAACTTTGCCTATGTTGCTTCCCTTTTATGCATGTTTCATATAATTCATCTTGTTGATTAATTTGTGGAAGTCCCTTTACCATCTTTGCTTTTGCTAACAATTGTACGCCAGTAAAACCAAGATGACCAAATTTTAAATGCCATAGCCATGACTCATATTTAATGGCAGATTTCATGCACTTCTGACTGAATATCAAGTGTGAAAAGACGATTCTTTGTCATATCAACTTTAGTAATTATGCTGGAACCCCTCCCCGGGCGGGTCCACGGCCTGACGTCTTACGTGACATCTGGACCCGTGGCCCACGGGGGAGGAATTCCCCACCAGGGATACTTAAAACGAACAAATT
>JANZXP010000194.1:7689706-7720408 GCA_027576715.1 Erythroxylum flavicans
GATGCCATGTGGAGTGAACGTAGTGATCACACGTAGCTCACCTTTATCATAGGATATGTACCGGAATGACCTGCGGGCATCCCGGTGCGTACCCTACGGTAAGGGGGTGCTACAAGTGATATGGACAGAAGCAGTTGGAGCAGGAGTGCCCGATGGGCTTGGTGGATCTGATGGGGTAGCAAGATGTGGTGGAGCATCACCTTTAGTTTCATCAGTCTCAAGCTGAGCAACAACATCTGCAGCATCTTGAGCTCCTTCACCAGTGGCTCTGTCTTTTCCAAAGACAAACTCAAGTTTAGGGAAAATCGGGAAAGGCTTTCAAGAGTGTAGTACTTGTTGGGGTGTTTCTGGAAAAAAACAGAAAACTTCAACATGATAAATATATTATTATTAGGATGCTTCTATAAAGAACCAACTAATCAAAAAAAAACATTTACCCTCGTCCATTCGTCTAGCAATTACTTGCTGTCAACCTCAATGCATTGCTTGCTTTCATTTCAACCAAACCTACTGCAGTTCAACATGTCAAAAGCTGTTTGATATTTTTCCTTCAACCTCTTGTGCTTATTTTTAATATGCCTCTTGTCAATGCCACAATCAGGAAACTTCTCTACCAGCATTATAGTAAGAATTTGGAAAGTACCAGGCTTAAATTGCCCATTATCAGCTCTGTGACCAGCAACAACTGCCTCCTCCATGAAGGTCACTAATGATTCTGCTTCATCTGAAGTCCACACTCTTGACATTGCACCTAAACCATGAAATGCCATTCCCCAAACCATTCGAAACCATTTCCATAACTGATTAATCACCATTATTTGAAACTTGTTTGGAAATAAAGAAGACAATATTGAATTAAAACAAACATGTAATTAAGTACAAATCAAACAAATAAACAACAATTTAATTGTGTGTTCTTAAATTCAGTTACAATGAATGAAAGTCAGCAATATGAAGAGAAATTTAAAAAAAGCCTCAATTCAGTTACAATGAAAGCCAACCAAATTTAAACCCTCAATTCAATAAATAAAAACATTAACTAAATTAAAGTTCACAATTTAATGGTTTGTTCTCCAATTATCAAACATGTTCTTAGCTAAATCCTCTCTACATTGACTCCATTCATTACTTGTCTCAACACGATCAACAAATTCAGGGAAAGTTGCATCTTCCCCAATTGGCATATCCTCAGCTTTAAGAGGAGTAAACTCTGCTAGATCATAAGTCATATACAACCTAATAAAGTTGTGCAGAAGGCAGCATGCAAGAATTATGTGCACATGAGTGGCTGCTGGATAAAAAGATGGATTTCTTAGGATTTTCCATCTTTTTTCAGTAAACCAAATGCACGTTCAATCACATTTCTGGCAGATGAGTGTCTCTTATTAAAGAGCTCTTCTGGGTTCCTAGGTGCCCTTCCATCTCTTGCCCACTCTTAAATATGGTATCTTGTGCCTCTAAAAGTTGCAAGAAAGCCAGGACAATTAGTAGAGCCAGCATCTAATAAGTAGTAATTTCCTATAACAAAAGACACTATTACTATTGCATTTGTAATCATACCTTAAAAAATAAATACCAAAATTCTGACAATTCTTATCTTGCATACCCCTTGGAACTTGAAGTCTATTACGCCTACTAACAGCATCATGCAGAACCCTTGAATTCGCTGCTGAACCCTCCCATCCAACAAGCACATAAACAAAGTTTAAGTTCTTATTGCACACCCCTAACATATTAGTGCATATTTTCCCTTTCCTACCTCTGTATCTGGGTTTGTCTGCATGGGGAACTATTATTTCTAAATAGATCCCATCTAGAGCACCAAGGCAACCCTTTGAACAAAAAAAAAGTTATAGTATACTATTTTAAAAAGTGAAATTAGACAATATATTGTAGCTAATTAAATTTACTAACCTTAAACCATTTCCATCTATTGTCTGTGCAATCCTTAGGAATTGGTATGGGGTTGACATACAACAGATGTTAAAGCTTGAGTACAGCCTTCAACGCACTATGGAAGACCCTACTTAATGTTTATCCTGATCTCATAAACCGAACTTGTAATACTCTATTAAATTCATTTTGTGCTAATATTCTTAGGAAGATTAAAACTTTTTCTTCAATAGGCACATGGCCATTATTCGTCAACCCACCATGGACCTTAAGCATTTGACATAACATTGTAAATTCATTACAGTCCATCCTTAAATCCCACTGGCTATTCCTATCACCCTCATGCAAAATCCTATTTATATTGGCTTACCTAGTTGGTACTGTCAATGCCCTACTACCTTTAGCATTTTCACTCCTACGCAGTTTTTTGTGTATCTATACAAGCATAACAACATCATCATTCTCATAAAATCCAATTGCCCATTCCAAAGCTCAAACAAAGTCAAACACTTAAACATAGCATCATGATCCTTGTTATCCATTTTTATTTCCAACAACTGTCTGCAAAGAGAGAAAAATTAATGATCATAAACAAGCGACAACCAATAATATAAGAATTGAATAATATTAAATGGTCTTGACTTTAATGTAAATATTAAGCTCATTTATACTCAAAAATTAATAACAGTAACATCAACTTTCGGTAATAATTCAACCGATATATTAGATCCAATGATACATACGCACATTTATCTTAAACTAATAGAGAGAGATGGTTTTTAAAACACTCAAAAACTAAATCGCTGATATTGTAAATACTTAAGATAGTCTAGCCTCTTAAGTTTTTACAATAACATATAAATAAAGGTATAAGGTGAAGTCCTATGAATAGGTGAAACCTATGTGAGATTACGATAAAATATCAAAAATAACTGAGAGTTGACATTTGTTAGTATATATTAACAAAAATCTTTTATAGTAGACAAGAATCAAATGCGAGACTAAAAATGATAAGCACAATTAAGTTGTGTTACATTTGAAGGTGCATAAAAGCATTTGAATTTGATGAAAAAGTTCTAAATGTGTTGAAAGTCTGTTAGACTTATTATAGTGTTAGGATTGTTGCTTAACTTAGTTATGAAATAATGTGATTGCATTACAATAGCCTTAAGTTGATGGGAGAAGCTTCAAAGAGAATCTAATAAACAATCCCTACCAATCAAGAATCAACCATTAATATGTAAGTTTCTGCAGTCAAAAACATTAGCATTATGAATTTACACTCGGTATCTATATGCACTAAAGCAACAAGAAGGTACTACGGTCTATAGGAGATGAATAAATAAATCTCTGAAGTGGCTATTATCCACAATAATAAACATTCTGATCATAAGTGACCATTATCTAACCATAATATTGGCATTAATGAATGCTTATGATCTTCCAATACTTAAGCAAAATTTTGAATCCTTTTATGATTTTAGCGGCTTTTATTTTGGTCTCTAGTAAACTAATTAAAAAGGGCTTCTTAAAAGTAAAGTAATCACCTATTATTTACTATTTTAAGGATTAGTTAAATCCCCCTTATATTATAAACAATAATGAAATTATTTTTAGGATGATTATCTCTTAATACCTTTTTATTTATTTCTTTTTCTAGGTTTCTCTTTTGTTATAATAACAAAGACCTTCTCTAAAATAGTAGCCAAGACATTGTGCTTATCAACAACTTGAGAGGGTATAGGAGAGGCTAGTGCAGTGTTGAGCTTCTTATATCTTGATTTAGTGTTGATTCCTCTATAAATTCGTTGGTAATGGTTGTCAGTTGCCTCTTTATTTATCTGTATAACTAAGTTAAGATCTCAGGACTGGAAACAACACCCAAACAACACCCAAGCTAGTGTAGTGATTCCTAGTTTCATATCCTAGGAGTGATTCCTAAACTACCAATTGTTTGTTTACTTCACTAAAATTCCATCAATTTTTTAACTTAAGTTTCCAACAATCCAATTCTGAAGTGTCAACAACAGTTACTAAAATTTCAGACTTGAATTTCAAATTTCTAGCAACCTAACAACACCCAACATCCTAGTTTTCTAATTTCTGTACATTTTAGCTACTAGGTTGATATCTCTTCTATTCGTCCTAGATAAATATGATTACAACTAAAGTTGAAATCAAACACCATGGCACTATTATAGTTATATTCTAGTTTGATACACATTTTTATTGAAAACAAAAGCAATACAAGTTAACCAAAGCAGCTAAGTCTTAAAAAAGATTGAAGTTCAATGTTTTCAACTGAAAAGTCACCAACTCTCATTAGCAAATGACAAAACTCTAGAATTTTTCTGAGTTTTTAACACCACCAGTTACTAAAGAATCATCTCTTGTTCTCCGTAGTGAATGAGTTAGTTTCATTTTCAAGTGAGAACAACCCATAATGGTAAACTTCTACCCACCAGTAATTTCAGCGGGAACTGCCATTAATTGCCATTTTCGATAAAAAGAGAAATCAGACCACAAAACCTAATCCCTCACCTAATCGAAAACCATCAATAAAACACAAACATAACCCCATTCTGAAACTTTATCATCCCATAGCAATCTTAGTAAAACAAAATGATACAAGGAGGAATATTGAGGTAGACAGAGTGTGTTTTTACGTACTGTAGGAGAGTTGGCCGACGTCGAGACACCTTCTGGAATGGGAACTGATGGGATTCCAAGTCTTGCTTATAGTGTTGAACGAGAAAAAGGTTGAAGAATTAACCTCAACAGAAATGGAGACAATGGAAGAGAAGGAAATTAACTTGTTAGGAAAGAACATGAATAACTTACTAGAGGGAAGAAGGAAACGGTGCGAGAGAGATGCGAAAATTTGTGAGAGTGAATTAGGTTTTAGAGTAAATGGAGAGGGTATTTTGAACATTTCCTTGTATATTTTGTTTTTACCCCTGGGACAAGAATTCTTGTACCACAGACTTGGGAGGTACAAAAATTTTCTGTCCTTGTGCTCTGAAGACGGAACAGAAATGACTGAGGACAGTAACCAAACGCATCCAAGGATAGGATTATTATGTCCTTGTCCTCTATCTTCGTGTCTGAAGACACTAACCAAACACTATGTAATGGTATGAATTTGTGTCATCCTGCTGTTACAAGACTTGCAAACTAATTTCTTATCACTTTAATGTTTTGTTATGATAAACAAAGAGTTGGGGCAAATGTTTATAAGTGATAAGTGAGTTGCATCTCAGCATGATAGGCCTAATGATGGATTTGAAGTTTCTAGAATTATACTTAAAGATGATGAATTATGAGTTTGTGAACCTTTGGTGGGAGTATTTTATCTGGTTAACAGTGATGAGAAGGAAACAATGGGTTATTTTTATGATGCCATGCAGATAGTAAAGGAAACAATAAAGGCCAATATAAAAATATATATTCTTTATACATACCTGATCTTACAGTCACTAATAAGATATGAGAAAGGTAACTTTACTCTCCGTTATTTGCAGTTGAGGCATTTTTTAATCCTAATGTCAATTTTAGACTAAATTTTACAAAGAAAAATGAAGTTAATAAGGAATACTATTAAATATTACAATAATTATAGTTCGTGAGATGATGTAACATCTCTTAAGCTCGTAAATGGAGGTTTATAAGTATGTTTATAGTAATTTTGCGATGCCCACTACTATTCATCAATGAGACAAATTTAATTCGAGTATATATCTGCTCACTTTTGTTATTTGTTAGAAACTAACCATCACTTTATTTGGTTACTTTTATTGTCTTACAGTTGCGTAATGGGACCAATTCAAAAGTGGTGTTTCGGAATTGCGAAGGTTTGCAATTCAAATTCTAAGTCAATGTTTGAGTGCAACAGGGTGTGAAAAGAATTGAAGCACATTTGAATTCATCAATTTCAAGAAAAGGAATATATTAGAACACAAAAGATTAAATGACTTAGCCTTTGTTCGATACAATTTGAAGCTTTGAGAAAAGTATATTATCATTTATCATTATTAAGTTTAATATAATTTCTTCTATTTTCTTAATAACTTAATTTTATTTGTTTACTAGGACTTTGAATCGAACAAATAGTTCTATAGATCTACATTTGCTTAATCATATTGATCTTTTAGTGGATTGGGATTTTTGAGGAACCGGTTTTTATAGTTGAGAGTGACCTAGAAGATAGTCTTAGACAAGAAGTATTGACTTGCCATTTAATACAATGAATTTGAATGATGGCGACAATGAGGCTCCTCTTAATGATGAGAATTTTGTACCAAACGAGAATTGGGGTCAATGAGATTTATGTGAATATTTGACATAATAAAGTTCCAAGTTTTCATTTGTTCTTTTTTTAATTTCATTTATATTTGATGCATATGTTAAATTATATATATGCAATATAAATATAAAATTTTTAACTATAAATATTTTTGTTTTAGGTTTCACTTCTGGTTAGTTATGTTCCTCAGCTCTCAAATGTTACAAGATAAGTCTCATGTACTAGGACTCCACCAATGGCTTTGTCTTGTGTATCCATATGTACCTCAAATAGAAGATCAAACTCAGGTAACTTCAATGTAGGTTCAATCGAGATAACAACTTTAAGCTTTTCAAATGCCTCTTGACACGCATGCAACCGATACTACTCTTGCTTTTTCTTCATCAAGTGCACCAATGGTGCCCTTTTCTTTGAATACCCCACTATAAACTGCATATAGGAATTAGCCAATCCTAGAAAACTTTGTAACTCTCATACTGTAGTGGGAATCTTCCACTCATCTATTGCCTTAAATTTCGTCGGACCCATTCTGACGTTACCTTTACTCAATAAGAGACCCAAAAATCTAATCTGTGACTATACAAACTCATACTTCTCCATCTTCATATAAAGCTTATGTTGCCTTAGCCACTCAAACACTTTTCTCAAATACTCCATATGTTTTGCCATGTTAGTGTTATACATCATAATATTGTCAAGATATACCATAACAAACACAATGAGAAAATCATACAACACATCATTCATCAAGTTACAAAATTTCTTAGAGGCATTATTTAGTCTAATGGCATAAATAAAATTTTATATGATCCACATCGAGTTATGTACATTGTCTTCACTCATCACCATCAACTATCTACACTTGCCAATACTCACTCTAAAGATCAAACTTAGGAAAACTGCAGCCCTCAATAATTTATCCATCAAATCTTATGGAATATGATACTTATTCTTAATCGTTACCTTGTTCAAAACTTGATAATCCACACAAATCTGAAGTACTCCATTTTGCTTCTTCTGAAACAACATGGGGGCACCTTATGGGACCTTGAAAGATTGGATGAATCTCACTTCCAACAATTCACCAAGTTTTTTTGAAGCTCTGCCAACTCCATTGGGGATATTCTATATAGGGCTTGAGTACGACTTTAAAAACCAACTTAATCTTATGATTTATCTCTTAATAAGGGGGAAGAGTCTTAGGCAACTCCTTCAGTATCACATCCCAAATTCCCTTAGCAAACTTGTAATAACATCAGGGACATCCCACGCATAGTCTTTTTCAATCTTCCACATAACAACAAGATAGGTCTCTATACCTTTCTTCAATCCTTTCTCATTGCTCATGGATGACATATGTGCTATCATTATTGTATCATTCGTTGGTCCACCATTAGATTTACAAAAATTAACATAGAGGGAATTTTTATCATTCATAATAATCACCTCCAAATTAGGATATAACACCACTTTTGTTACCTGAAGGAAGTCGATCCCTAATATCAACTCGAAATCTTTAAGTGATATGATCATACGGTTAAACTTGGCATCCAAACTCCCCATACTCATTGGGACATTGGACGCAACTCCTACCACCTCTTTTATGTTACCCATATAGGTCTTCATCTTTGCGAGGTCTTTAACACCTTAAACCCCAACTTTCATACCATCTTTTTTGTCATAAAATAATATGTTGCACCTATGTCTAACATTACGGTTACCTCCTTCCTATTAACTATTAGCTGATTAAGAGCTTTAGATTCACTCTTAATCGCATTCAACAAGGTAAACATATTCATTGCCAATTTTAAAAGTTCTTCCTCTTTTTTGGATATCAAGTAATTTAGCTTCTCCTTCCTTAGGCGTTCTTTTGTAAAATATAGATTGTCGTATAAGTAACAAGCAAGTTTGTCCTTCTTAGAGGATGTCTCCCTACTCTTAAACCCGGATAAAAGGTTGAAGAGCTTGTTGTCATCTAACTTGTTATTACTATCAAACATTTGAGAGCTAAAATATTTAACATACCCTCTTACCAATTCTTATCGCATCAATTTCTTCAAGGCTTCTCTTGCAAGCTAAGAACTGCTCATTAGAAGGAATTGATCCTTTATCTCCTTATTTATCTTCTCCTATATGTTGATGGGAGTTTTTCTTTTGCTAATTTCTACAGAGGTCTTCATTCTCCAGCAAAGCTTGGCATCCTTATCCAAGTATATTGTTGTCACATTGGGTTTCTCGGCACTGAATACCTTAACAGCAAGAAAGTAATACTCTATAACCCACAAAATTTCTCAAGCTCCTTTGTGTTCCATATGCCCTCAAAGACTTTAGGTTTTTGGCATTCATCGTGGTGCTTTTAGCATGCCCAAGTTCAAGTGTTACAATAACATCTTAGGATTGTGATTTTTAGCATGGAACCCTCTTGTGCCTTCATCAAGTACGTTATTTGATGCTGCAATAGATGGATCTAGGCTTCCAACATGTTAAATTGAGAATAGTAGGAAGTGACATCTTCCTACTCTTGAGGAATTGACCTAATAAGCGATTACAAGCTCACTCAAATTATTGTCTCCCGCCATTTCAAAATTTGACTATAATACTAGTTGTTACAAAGGTCTTATAGATACCAAACTTATATCAGAGTTGTGCCTACACCTTTGTACGACATTCTTGCTTAGGTTCGTTTAAGTAAGACTCAACCTTTCCACTTGACCATCAACTAATGAAGCTTATTCTCGAATGCCTCACGATGCTCATAGTGTTTAACTCTACAAAAGCAACAAGTAATAAAAAGGCCATAATAAAAAACTTAAGATATACGATAAAACCAGCCTTTATTACTTTCCTCAAAGTATATAAAGGACTGCTCTCTTTTAACGTGATCAAGAACAAAGCTCAAATAGGCTATATATAGGCACCTTTGGCTTGAAGGCCAAGTTACAAATCAGAATCCTAGCTGATCGAATCTGCTTAAACCTCTTGTATTCTTATCAGATTACATCACACTAACTAATTAGATGATACCCCATCCAAATAAGACTCTATCTAACAAGATAAAGTTACGCCACAAGTAACAAGATAAGAGGTTACGTTGAATTAGGAAAGATACATACTTATCTACGAAGATCTCTACTATCTTTCACATGGTCTTTATCTTTTAGAGCTGATGTTTATCCCATGTGATCTTATCCGCCACATCATGTAAGATCTCCCTATGATCTCTATCCATTGATGATGAATTCTCTAAACCAAAGCCCTTCATAGCACACTAACGTGATCCAATGCTTACTTATGTCAAGTTCGTTAGCTATAGTTTGTTTATTTGCGCATATACTAAGTCCTTAGTTTATCAAGAACTTAGCTTTAGCCAAGTTAACCCACATAGGATTTAAAACTCTACCAAAATTCACACCATATACTTGATCTAACCCGCTAAGTTACTTTGGAGCTCTCGCATGCCTTCCTCATGTATCTGATCCAGCTAACCTTCAACCTAAGGTTCGTTTCCAGCTAGCTATGAAGTGCCTTTACATATCAATAGGCTAATAACCTCCATTCAATCAACAAGAAGTTTAAGACACAAGCATTCAAACTTGTCTGCTTTTGTTGAACATCTAATTTTACTTTGAATGAATCAAGGTAATTTTGTTCCTATAAGTTTTAGGAATCGAGAATTTATGATTCTCCGATCTTACTGGACGTAACCAAAACAAATTAGTGCATAATAAAATAAATAATAATGGATAAAAGCTTCTTTATAGAAAAGATAAATTTTATTTAAAAATATTAAAACATCAAGAAGAAGGTGAAGGAATCTTTATATGAATTAAATAACTCCATTTCAAATATAATAACTAGGATATAAATGAGAGTTATGAGTTGAAGAGTGAGCAATTTCATTAGTTTGAAATTAATACAAACTTATATTTTAAAACAATAGAGTCAATTTTGAATTATTTCCTTAAAAATTATTGACTATTACATTTTCTACTATAAAATTGTAGAAAAAGGAGGAAAGTAAAGAATTAGAATTTTAGCGTTTTTAGAGAAGAGTATCGTTATGAAAATTATGTTACAAATTGACCTTGATTGTTCCTAATGAAATCACCAACACCTATTCAGAAGTCAACTTAAAAGATTACTACATTCACTTTACATATCAAAATATCAACCGTTGGAATTTTATTGACGAGTCCTTAACATATGCGAATGGCTTAATGATTGACCACATCTTTACCTGCTCAAGATAACTTTTATTGTTCCAATAACTAAGGACTGTAAATTTTTCTAAAAAGAATTATTTCAAAGATTACAAATGTCCTATAAGATCATGGATAAACGACTAATCAAGCCTAAAAAAGTTGAAGATAATAAACCAAAAAATTAATTCTGAACCTGCAAATAAAATCTGAATCTTATTACAAACTCGGACGTCGAGAAAAGACATGACTGATACTTTTTAGCTTTTCCATGGCAACAAATGGAATGAGAGTTCATCTGTATCTCCTGCATCACTGAAATTGATTTTGCATGCAAAATCAATTTCGTCTTCCACATGAAGTATTTAACTTTAGTAGGAGTATTTATCAATTTCTGTTGAACCATGTCATTTTATAAGTTGATCCTTTTTATTTTTACTCAAAAATACTAGTTGCATCTCTTATAAAAGATAATTTAATAATTTCATATACCAAATTTTAGAGTGAACTGAAGAATCATCAAATCTTTGACTATACAAGAGATCATATTTTGAAATTTTGATTATTCTTTAATTAAAAAATATTTTCCATACTTAATATTAGTACCATTCCTCACTTTCAATCTATGCCCCTTTCTGGAAAACAAGAGTCGAATCTAAGAGCATAAGACAATTTTCAGGTAAAACTTGAATTATGACTCCAGCCGACTGACATTAAAACCTTAACCCACATTTTGGTATCACGATACTTCTGATTTTTTTTTTTTCATCTGGAAAACAAAATCCCAACATATCAAACACACACACCATTAGTAAGGTTAAAAAGGAAAAGCAAAGCAGTGATGGCTCGTGGGTTGGTGTCAAGGTTTGTTTCTGATGATTGCAAGTGATGTGGGTCTCAGATTTTGCATTGCATGTCTCTACCACTCTCGATACTTCTGATTTTGTTGATTCTCGTTTACTTATTGTTGGCCCAATCCTGACCAGGCCGAGCGCGTCATTGGCACTCTTCTTGGCTTGATCTTACCTAACGGCACTGTTGATATTCGTTAGTCTTATGTCGTTCCTCAAAATGAATCTTCTGATCAGGTTATTTAACACACACACATAAATATCTCTTATGGGACAATGAAGAAGTTTACAAATTTACTTTGCCTGCGGATGTGGTTTGATGGTGTACATTGCCTTCTGATATATTGGTTATCTTGCTGCAGTTTGCATTGGATATTGACTACCATCACAATATGTTGTTATCACAGCAAAAAGTTAACCCTAAGTTGTAGTTGGATGGTAACTCTACCTGCCACTTTAATCTGACTTAATAGAATAAGAGAAGAAATATATTTGTTACGATGCCTTTCGTACTTGTACCATTGTGCGGTATACTACATTCAATCTTATCCAAACTTTCACCGTGTTTTACCATGGTATATTTGGACACTTGATTCCTGCACTTGCTCTTCAGAAAGCCTTCGTAAGACCATTTGAGCTTTGAGATATTTGTGTAATTTGAATGGAGCTTTTTATGCTCACACCAAGAGAATATTTAATCCTGTTATGTTCTTGTGCAGGTATTCAACTGGGTTGGGAGTCACTGGTGGTAGTGCTTTGATCCATGAATTCTATTCTAGAGTTCCTAACCCTATACATTTGACTGTTGACACAAGATTCGAGAATGAAGCTGCCACAATAAAAGCTTATATTTATGTTAATTTGTCTCTCGGAGATAGTCAACTGGCTGTACAGTTCCAAGAAATTCCTGTAGATCTTTGCACGGCTAAAGTTGAGCAAGTTGGATGTATGTGCCTTCTGTATACCAAATTATTGTTGTTTCATTTATTTGTTTTCTGAAACATTAATGCACTGATTTACAGGTGTATGCATGAGCATTTCCTTTGATCAACACAAAGTATTCTCGAACAGAGTTGTTAGTTGCATTGCTTTAGAGCATCAATCTAATGTGATGCTGCCTCTTCTTTTATTGCTTTAATTTGTTAACTCATACTACCTCAAGTTTAATTTTGAACGGGCTTGATTTCCTTTCCTGGGGCTATTTTAGATTTGTAATGGCAAATTGTTTGTCTTGTTTTTTCCTTTCATGTTATTGTCTAGTATATTGTTATTCGTTTTCATTCAATTATGATGAAATTATACAGTAGTAGTAGAGATGAAAAATTGTTGAAGCCAAATCCTTCATTTATACTACATTCAAGTTTGACTTGAATTTTGTGGTTTTAATAAAATTACAATTGACATCCTGAAGTTAACAATGGTTGATAAACTTCCGAATGATTTGGAAGGCATGGGAACTTCAATGTAGCGATTACTAGCTTTGATTAATGATGTATATAAATATGTTGATGACGTTGTGGTAAGTTAGCACTGCATTCTCATTTTGATCTTTGCCTTTTCTAAAAAAAGTAAATTTATAAAAAGATAGAAAATAGTACATAACACATTCAGCCACTCTTATAACCAAGAGAAACTAATACATCCAAAAAACTACTCCATAATGACATTGTAGAGACAAGAAAAACGACAGAAGGAAAGAACGACAACTTGTAAAGATATATGTTATAATCATTGGCTTCCACATATTCCCAAATCAGGTAAACAAAATTTCCATTGAAAAGAAGACTCGAGAAACTTCCAAATTAGGGCTCCACATAAGATCTTCCTCCTTAAGCTGGTCGACTATGGTAAGATATCGAAAACTATACACCCCCATTGTTATATGTTCTTAGTGACATTATATCACTCTATTTAGGGCTTGGTAAATGCAATATCCTTCCTCTCCGTGATTGGTAAAAAGAGAGAAGTCCCTGCCAAGAGGTAAGTGTTTTCTTCTTCTTCACAATCTATGAGTATAGCAACAACTACAGATATCTGAGTTGTTTACTCGATTTTAACCTCTGCTATCTCTCTTCCTCAACCTACACAACATAGTTTATAGCGTCAAGAGCATCCGGACATCTACCAAAAATATAGTGAACATTCTTAGGATTAGTTCCTCCAACAGGCATCATGTATGAGTTTAAACACTTTTCCCCTTATTTTTTCTTCGCAATGCATTTAGCTATGGCTAACTCAGATTACAAGATCTAACTACATGTTCACTTATAGGTAGTTCTTTCGAAAGAAAGAGCATCTCTCTAATCCTCATGATTAGAGAGTTCAATACCTCTATATGTAATCATATTTTACTTATGAAAATTTGCAAATTTCTCTCCTTCCATATTTCCTCTAGGGTAAAATCCAGTGAGATGATAAATATTCTCAAAAGAAAGGGTATGTTGTACCAGATAACAAAATAGGATGATTCATAGCTAAGGCTATGTTGTCCCTTCCTAAATTGTCACCAAAAGCCTTTAATAAGCTAGTAAATGACAATCTCTAGGTAACTCTTCCATTTTGTTCATACTAGCTAACTTTATGCGCTTTTAAGACGGTATAACTTATGATTTTCACTATTTTAGACTGGCGTTTTGTCCAGTTTTGTACTGTTTTCATGGGATTCCATTTTATGTTAATTTTTTTCCTTATTTCTTGTAGGACATTTCACGCTTATTGTACTTGTTGAGTATTACCAGGTCACAACTCAGCTTAATCGAAAAGTTAAACACAACTACTCAAATCCTCTAATTTGTTATATATGGATTTGATCCATTTGACAAAAAAAAGCCTCTTTAGTTTTTGAGGAACCAATTTTGAACTTTGAGAAGGCAGTGTTGGCAAAGATCCTTGCACAAATTTATCCACTGTCGTTGCTTTACTATTTTAGTTAGTGTCTAGAAAATTTAACATTAAGGACAAGTTTTGTGTTGAATATCAATTTTTATGTAATTTAATATTAGTGCGAGAAGGAATTAATTACTTAGTGTTTAAATAGGTTAATAAGTGAAAATATATAAGTCACCCTCTTATATGCCATTTGAGGGAAGCTTCAACTAATGAATGACATGTTCTAATAATTTTATATAGAGCATAATTCTAACTATTTGTAATATGAGTTCTCTAAAACCCATCTTACTTAGTAATCTTAATTTAGTAAGTTTAAATTATTAATAGTTACACACTTATGTTTAAAGATGTATTCTTTAAGAACTTATGATTAATTATTGATACCCCTAATAAATATAAAAATTAGGTTTAGGTTAGCTTAGTAAGCCCACTAACCTTCTAAGACATGTATTTTTTGAGTCTATAAGAAGACAATTGTCTAAGAATGGCAAGTCTAATTAAAGTGGGATTCAACCATATGAAGAGTTAGAGTTTTGATCAAATATTAAAGAAGTTACCTAGTAGAGGTCGAGTTTAAATTTACTATGGGTAGTTAGTGTAACACCCCATTACCATAAATTACATACCGGAATACCCAGTGGATATTCTAGTATATAATCTATAATAATATGGCAACATATCTAACTTACTATGGTGTATAACTATCTCACTTTTACTTTATAACATGGCAACATATCTAACTTAGTCATGGCATCAACTACCGCACATAAATGTCTTTAGATTTTAAAACCAAATACCAAACTGAAATCCTCATTTCATTTCATTAAACCGAACGTATTTACATTGTAGCTTTTAAACAACCATATTTGTACATCATCATATCCTAATATAGAATATGCTACATGAAAGAGGAAATTACACAAAAAAGTCTATCTAAAGTCTTCAGTTTTAGCTGACCGACCTTTGAGTCATTTCTTCTTCACAGAAGTACAAGAATTATGCTTCTTGTTATCTCTCAATCGTTAATGTGCTCTCTCAGTCCTAAAATGTCAACGTACAATTTTGGGTGAGTTTGCGAACTCAATGAGGTAACCAGCATCGATGGTTCACTCAATTTATGTAACACTTTATCACATGTAACAAATATTTTGCAAGAAATATCACATATCACATATCACATTCTCATTCAAATACAAGGTATTCATACATTTTAATCAGCCAAACACATGTATTTAAATGTATATGAGATGCACGTGAGACTCATTTTCACTTATTATTGTTAATATTGCGACCGAGTGCCTTTTTTACTAGCTCATATCCCTTAGTGGATACCAAGCTGTACCAGATAATCTCCCATATCCCTTAGTGGATACCAGGTACTTTCACAACAGAGCCTGAGGTTCTTATCACAGTCTGAACTTTAAGCTCTTTACACTGGCAACTCCGGTCACAATTACCTTTATTTTTCATGCATTCATGTAATGGAATGCTTCGCATTCATATAAATACAATCAGTCACTTGATTTCAATTTCACTTTCACTTTCACATTTATCATTGAACCTTAGTTTGGCAGTCAATAATAGTGTTGAGTACACTTATTCAGTCAAATTCACATACAAGGAGCACTTCCAATATATATAGTTCATGTATCAAACGCATCAGACTTTCAAAGTCTGGAATCAACACAATCACATTCACATAATAATTCAATATATAATTTGAAACAAACAAATAATCAAGTGAGACCATCTAGGTTACTCACTATTGCTCCCTAAAGCCTATTGCCTTGATGTTCCGACAATATCAGCATGTGGTTGCGCTACTTGCTCTCCTATATACATTAACACAATTTCACATTACTGTACTGCTTATGTAATTGAGTAAACACAGGTATAAATGTATCATGTATCATGCATGTGCAATGAAAAATTCTTGGGTGTCTTTCTGTAACAAATTGATGTACTCCAATAATGCCAAAATGCACACACTCATTCATTATTCACACACTCATTCACTATTCCAGCTTTTGTTGAAAGTATCCCATTCGGGTTAACTTTGCATAAGCAATAAGATCAAGAAAATGATGTATTTCTGTAATAATTTCTTCTAAAAAATTGTTCCCCTATGTCTTAAGTTTCTAATTATACCAAGATCATATAATTTGGTTTATTATTCTATCAGTTATGCTCAAAATACCACAGACTGTGTACAATTGGAATTTTAGCTAGAGCATGATCATGCAGTCAAGTTGTACAACTCGTATCTCTCAATTACAATATCCAAAAATTACAAAATTTATACCAATTTAAGGCTAAGAGAATAAGCTACAAGTTCTGTGAAGACACCTTAGTCTAATTTGTCCTACATAAATACAGTTTATTCAATAACCACATGATATGATTTCTGTCCCTGGTAGTGCTACAGCCTAAGCCAAGATTCAATTTCATGCCAATTTTGAAAGTCTTAGAGACAGAATTAAAATTTGACTTCTTCAAGAAAGTTGTAGATATAAGTATCAACTTTAATCTGAATTAGAATAAACTAATTTAGAGATCTACAGATCATGATATAATCAAAATATCAAAGTATGTTCAATGAAAATTCTCCAGTTTATAACATTCCAGCACATTTCTTCACTTACATCCTAAATCTGTTAATCAAATATTTCCCAAACGAATTCAGATGGCTCTAAATTTTTATGGAGAGAAATAAAAATTTCTTAGGAGTCTATTGGTTTAATTTCCAAGTCATTTGGAGATCGGATAACAATGTTATGGTCAAAAGAACTAGGGGTGTTCAGGGTGTGAAAAACCCCCCTTCATGCAACAGTCACGGGTGTGCGTCGGCAATGCACACCCATGCACACTACCTCAAAATGTCTAGAATTTTTTTATCCTTTCTTCCCACTGATTTCTTCATTCCTAAATTATATATTCTGCATTTCTATACCCAATACAATCTCTAAACAGATCAAATGCAAGCTTAAATGGTAAGAATCAAAAGCCCGAGACCTCACACTTGCTTTCTCTCACTACTGCATTTTCTGTTTTGTTTTCTCTCACTACTGCAATTTTGGATTTCACCAATAACAATCCACAAACCAAAATAGAACCTCTATCATACTTTTCCACTCCCATTTACATTCAGCTCACTATCAAAACCTCTCAAAATTCAAGATCACACAAATAGTAAAAGCAACAATTATATTCATATATTTCATCAGAGTTTCTGCACTTTCATTCTTTTTCTGCATTCTTTTTCACACTTCTATCTTCTTCAAGTAACACATATGACACTTAAACCAATTCTTCCACTTCCATTTCAGCTCATCTTACTAAAAACAACTCAAAATGAAAGATTAATTTCAAACATCAAAACCAAAATCGGACACGCACATTATCACCTTTTACTTCCTCTCTCTACTGCAATATGCATTCATGAGCAGCAACAAGTTTCAACAGAATCTATCTTTCTGCAATTGACTAATTCACTAATCCTCATTAAACTCAGATTTTTACAAACCTATATACTTTCTGCACAGTTTCTATTCACAAATCTACCATCTAACTCATTCATCAAGTTTATTCACCGAAATTACACTTCATAAACCACGCATGTATGTATTCATTTACCCTTTTTCAAGAATTTTCTACACTTTTTCATCATGTATTTTTAACATCACTGAAGCCACCCTTCATGTATGAATTCATTTCTAACACTAAAACATCGTCAAAATCATTCTCATAGATCTAGAAAATTAAAACACAACTTACTTGATTTCAGTAACGTATCCAACAAAGAAGGTGAGCTCACTGTAAATGGAAAACAAGATACATGAAACAAAATACTATATGAACTGCCAATTACACAACACTGAACAAATGTTTCAGTGATGGAGAGAATTGTTTCTGCTTGGTGTTGAACGGCTTTCAGTGGAGAACAACCGAAAGTGCCGAATTTTCTCCAAACAAACAAGGTAACTACGTGGAGCGATATTTTAATAACACTTGTCACACATGCATGTAAGCCATTTGTCACATTCCCATTTGTCTCTTATTTCTATATTTTTCCTAGTCCAAAATACTCTAAATTTTCATAAATTCTCTAAATTTTGCAAAAAAATAAAAAATAATAATAATATTCTCCAGATATTTTTCAACACAAATAAGTCACAATTCACAATTTTAATCAATTAATTATACCTGAAAAATGTCAATGAATGCATGTACAATTATTTTAATGTATCACAATAAATATTCACATGTGCGTGAATATACAATGATGCATAAGCATAAATTGCACTTCTAGTTTCTCTCAGTACAATTAATTCTATTCTGAGATCTAGCCCCGAACATGGGATGTTACAGTTAGAGTTTAACTATACTTCAAATAAGTATTGTCTATAAAAAGGAGATTCTCATAGCCTCCTTCCTTAAGCATAGTTGGTGATTCTATTAAATATTTAGCACCATTCTGCTTTACCAACTTAAGCATATGAGTGTCTCTAATGAGAATATCTTCAATATATTAGTATTTATTTTTACAATCCTGCCAAGTTGAGGTTAACCTAATATGGCTATCGTAAATTCATTTTATATTATTTAGTATCCTTTATTGTAATATAAGTGAAATCTTCAAAACTCCCCACTTAAGAGAATCTCAGAGAATAATTAAGATATCACTATACCAAGAAAGAACGATGAATATCAATATAATATACCCTTAAGAACGATGAATATCAATATAATATACCCTTCTTATAATGTCACTGAAACAATTAAAACTCCTGAAGACTATCACATCCTTAAACAACAACCTGGGATCAAGTAATCAAAATTATGATGTTGTAAGAATAAGTGACACATTTGTTGCAAATGCATCAAATATATGAAAGGAGCTAGCATTATATTGAATAATCACCACTAGAAGAAGAAGCATTCATACCCCATAATCATACACCCAAGCTAAAACCTAACAACTAAGATCAAAAGGAGCCTCATCCATAACTTGTAACATTGTGTCTCATACTCACATCTAGCAAACACCATCCAAATAACTATTCATACCACACAGTCATGCACCCAGTGATTTCACCCTTCAATCACCATTAGGGAGAGCCCTATCTACACCTCTCAACTCTTCACCTAGTACTTATATCATGAAACCACCATTAAAGAGAGCATTATCCATACTTTATAACTTTGCACCTTTATCAATTGAATAAGAAACTTTGGGTACAACCCTAAAAGACAACAACCTCTTAGTACCTAACATCTTAGTTAATCCACTGCTAATTGGATTTAATATCCACCCTAGATACCTATAATCAAATATACCATGTCGACCATATGCACCGTTGTAGGAAAATTTTGAACCTATATGATTCATTTGATGTTATAAAATGTGAAGATATTTATTCCATCCTAACTAGTGCAATAAAACTATAGTTTTAGACCCTACTCCCTATCAATAGCTACTTTCCAATAACTAGTTATAAAGTTTGTATCACACTTTAAAAATAGTAGACACATACCTAGAGACTCAATATACATGATATTAATAACCCTTGGAGGATAGCCTTAGGGATTATCTCTAATCTTTAATTTTAAAGCCACTCAAATCCCCAATCTTGATACAAGGGTAGCAATCTTTATAAATAGACTCAGGCCCGACTAACCTTTATAGAACTCAATGCAAAAAGGCAACTCCAAAGCTTTGAGGTAGTGTAGATTAAAGTGCATAAATATATAAACTTGGAGGACATGAAGCATAATGTGAAGCATAATAAACAAAATGAAAAATAAAAGAAAGGTAGATCTTCATTTAATGAAATTGAGTATAACAAGCTAAAGACAAATAGATTAAAGGAAAAAACAAAGGTACCACTAATGAAAAGATGCCTAGACAATGTTTCGTTTAATAGATTTTTTGATTACATCCTTAATATTAAGCTAGTAAAAAATTGTAAAGAATGACCACCAATCGTGCCTGAAAAATGACCACCAATCTTGCCTGAAATAAAAATTGTTACTCTTCTTCCATAAGAATATTAGACACTATATGTAGGATTGCAAAAATCTCAAAAAGGTAAACAATAACTCAAAGAAGTAGAAAATTTTGGGTTGCTTCCTAAAGGGAAACGATAAGGATGTACAAGCCAAGGATAAAAGAAGAAGGGTCCCTTTATAAATTTTAAGAAATAAGGAACATGATAGGAAACACACTCCACTAAAAGGGTAATTCATGTGGTCATTAGAGGTGATCAAAGGGAGTCAAAATCATATTAAAGAAAAGCTACAATAAAACTTGATCACATATATGGGAAATGGATGGAGGTATCCAAGAATAATTTTGGAAAATGGACAATAGGTCCCTAAATAGTCCCTATAAGGACACTGTGGTGGTAACCATGTTGATTGCTAACTCATTAGTAAAATATGTCTTAATGGATACAAGAAGTATGATCGACATCATATTTTATGATGCTTTTAAAGATATGGACATCTCAGTATATATAATGAGATATGTCACCTCACTCCCACATGGTTAGAAGGATGATTAAATATACAAAAGCGGAAGATTTCTTCACCTATGACATTAGGGAAAAGGTCATAGAAAGTAACCAACGTGACAATTCTATATAGTAAGAAGATTCTTTGTGTATCATATCATAGTTTAAAGGTCATTGCTATACACGTCACATACAATACTATTGCCTTACTGACTCATCATAAAATTCACAAAACTGAATGGGATGGATGAGGTTTGTAAATACCAAAGATGATAAAAATAGTGTTATTTTATAGCTCTTAAGGAAACAATCATCATTTGTACCATGAATGAGGAACAGATGTCAAAGGACCAATAAAGGAAATCAAAGGTGATTTAGAAGATGAAATATAATAGGTCATAATAGGAAGACTTGAAGGTTATAAAAACTCTTAAGGTTAGGGTGAGAATGGAAAATTTGCTAAAAAAGGACCTGACAAAGTTTTTTCTCCAACATTTAGACATTTTAGGATGAAGCTCAACTAAAAATCCTAGGGTAAGTGGGGAGATAATCTCACGTAAACTAAATATTAACCCCCTAATAAACTATTAATTGACTATATTTATATGCCCATATTTAGTGTGTTTTGCTGGTTATTTTAGAGTTTTATAATATTTTTGGTAAGCTTCAAATGTGTTTGTAGATGATAATTGCCTTTATAGAATAAAAGGAGAAGAATTCGAGCAAAATTGTGGCATAAAACAAAGATTTGAAATAACTTTGGAGATACACGACTGTGTATAGTAATCATGTAAGTCACTATAAATATGTGGGGCTTCAAAGATACTATTTTTGTTTGTGTGAAGATACATACCCATGTATTTTGACATACACGACTGGGTATATTGCTTGCGTAAGCTCCTACAATAGTGTAAAGTCATGAATTGAGGTGTTTTGAGATACACAGTCACCTACACAATCATTTAAGTGATAATATATATCCTAGAAACTTTAGTTTTTAATATAAAAGGATATTATGAAGGCTACATGAAGGGGAAATCATTTTAGAGTCGTATTAGACACCAAAGAAGAAGCAGTTCTGAATAGAGGATAAGGAAATGTTGTTAAACATTATTTGCAATATTAAGCAATTTGTAAAATTTTGTATATAATGTATCAATATGTTTTTCATTGGAAATTATTTGGTTATTAATATAAAATTAAATTGTAAAAAATTTATTAATTCAAAATGTTGAGCATTCCATATATAAAGTCAAATTATATAAATATCATCAAATTGTATCAATAAAAGTAATATAACATTAAATTTAAAAGATGATCTTTTATTCCTGTACAAGATATTAATAATAGTTTGGGCAATCCTTTTAAATAAAATAATACAAAGAAAACTTCACAAATTGGAACATGTCTAGACTTATTCAATAAGATGCTCAAATTACAAAAACATTTAAGTATAACCCAAGCAACTACCAAATGTTGTCCAAGTACGTATGTAACATCCCATTATTCCATGATCAAGGTTAGAACCCTATGATATTGTACATGAGAGTTTATTGAGAATTTAGAAGTACATTTTATGCATCATATGGCATATTCATACACGTGAATAATGTTGACAATCATTAAAATAATTGTACATGCATTCATTGACATTTTCCTGGTATAAGTGATTTTAATGCGATTAAAATGTAAATTGTAGATTATTTGCCTTGAAAATTAAATTAGTGTGAATTATAATTGATTTAGCAATTTTTTGTGACATTTCAGACACTTCGAAAATTTCTGCAAATTTGGGGCTTTTGGACTAGAAAAAATGTATAAATAAGAGACAATTAGAAGTGTGACATTAGGTAGCTTAAATTGAGGACACATGTTATACATATAATGGTGACATGTGACATTGCATAATAGAGTCATTTAGTCACTTAGGACTTACGTTTCTGCAGCTCTCTTATTTGTCTTCACCGAAATCATCTACTTTTTCTTCTTGTTCAGCCATCACCGAAACACCATGCTTGTTCACTCTTGTATATTTGGCTTTTGAATAATTCATCAACGTTACACCTTGCAAAATAATCACTTCAGCCCATTTGCCATTTTCGATTGTCTCTCTCTATCCTTGCTTTCTCCACTAAAATCTCATTCTCTCACCTTCTAGAATTTTGCTGAATCAAGTTATGTGTTGATTTCATGGGTAGCATTAAATGACATTTTGATGATGAGTAAATTGAGCTTGAGGATAATAATCAAGGAATTGAGTTTTGTTTGTGTTAACATGGGTGGTATTAATAAAGACATTCTGTTGTCATGGTTGTGAATTGATACATGCGTGAGTCGTTAGTAAAAAGCAATTTCGGTGATGCAAGCAAAGCAAAAATGTGCAGAAAGTGTGATAAAAGATTATGATAATTGGAGTTACAAGATTAGTGAAGTGCGGAAAATGTGATATAGAAAAGTATGAAAATAGGTTATGTTTTTAGGTTGTGATTATTCATGAAATTTTGAATTATGGATAGAGAATATTGAACTGCAATTGAGGTATACGGAAGAAATCATCAACTTGAAATGATAAAGAAATGATAGAACATGTATTGTTTGATGTTTGAAGTGGACAAAATGTGTACTGAATTAATGAAGAACTGTGGTTAGAAACTAGATATATGCTGGACACATTTATCTACAACTTTCATGAAGAGTCAAATTCCAGGAATAAAATGTATTAATTTAGGCAAATTTGGACAAAGTGGTCTTCAGAAAAATTGTAGTTTGTCCTTTTATCTTTCCAACGGCATATCACATGTAATTTTTGGACTTTGGACAAAAGAGATATGGTCTTTACACGATAACATCACTGGTGCTAGCATAGGCTACAGTACTATCCCTTATAGAAATTTGTGTCTTATTTTCAACGATTAAACTTTATTGATGTAGGCCTAATTAGACAAAGTTGTCTTCATAAAAGTTGTATCTTATCCTCTTATCTTTCTAATGGTATAAAGTTTGTAATTTTTAGATATCAAATATGAGTTTTACAAGTTTAAGTGCACATCAAGGGTGCACGATCATGCATAAGCAAGATCATGCACTAACCCTTCAATCATAGGAGTTCACGATCGGGCACAAGCATAGTCATGCACTAACCTTTCAGCCATGGAATGCAAGATTGGGCACAAGCACGATCGTGTACTAGCCCTTCACATAGTTGTGCATAATCTATAGTATTTTAGGTATAACTCATGGAATAATGAACCAAATTGAATGATTTTTATTTCGTTTGAAACTTAAGACATAGAGGATCATTTGTTTAGAAGAACTTATTGTCTAAAAATGTTAGTTTCCAGGTAAAAATAGCCATACAAATCTGATCTAAAATTTACCTAAGAAAATCTGGAAAAAAGTGCAAGAAAAGGATCACAGGCAGTGATTTTTTTTCATGAAAATGTTTTGATGATGCAATGTTTGAACCAACTAATGCTAGGGTATTTTCATTTGAGGTATTAAGGTTTGAATAAGAGCTTAAATAAAATTTAGTCAATTTGGAATGAAAGGATTAAGGTGAGTAAAGTGTATTTTGGAGTAAAGAATACTTGGAAGGTGTTGTAAATTATTTATAAAGTGTATTAAAGAAACATTCCCGAGAATTTGTCATTGAACATGTATAATACATAATACATTTATAAATGTGCTTATCCATCTGAATGTGCAATGTAGTAATATGAAAATCTATGTGATTGCAAATAGAAGAGCACGTTGAGCGACTGCTTCCTGACATTGCCGAGACTTCAAGGCAATAAGCTAAAAGGAGCAATTGTGAGTAACCTAAGATGGTCTCACTTTGATTGTTTGTTTGATTCTGAATTGAACTGATATGTGATGTATGTGTATCGATATCCAGAAATAAAATGTCCGAGATGTTTGATTCATGAATAACACATTAGAAGTGTTCCTTGAATGTAAATGTGATTAAATAAATGTTTTCTTAACTTATATGTTGAATGCCAGACCAAGTCCGATGACTAGCATGAATGAGAAAGTGAATGCAAATGTAATGGACTGAATATGATGATTGAATATGTGTAATGCATTTTATTCCATGAATGCATGAAATATAAAGATAGTTGTCACCGGAGTCACCAGTGAAAAAGAGCTTAAAGCTTAGGCATCTGTGATAAGAGTCTATGGCTCAATATGTATAATGAACCTTGTATCCCCAATGGATAAGGGACAGTATGAATGAGTCCAGTATCCACAACGAGTACGGGACAGTAAAAAAGACATTTGGTCACAACAACATAATAAATGAATTTGAGTCTCATAAACATTGCATACACATATGATATGAATAAATTGAGCGATTGCAATGTTTTGAGAACTTGTCTTGTATGAAATATATAAAAGCTTATCGATGAATATGTTCTGCATGATCGCGATGAAATGATGAATTGTGTGGAATTTGGAATTGTGAACAAAGTGTTTTATGATATTACTTGATGATAATCGATATAATGTGAATTATATGATAACATGAATTGTTGTGTTTCATGACAACAGTGAACCATCGAGGATGGTTACTCAACTGAGTTCGCAAAACTCAACAAAATTGCAAAGTTGACATTTTCAAATTCTAAAGAGCGACGAGACAACTTAGCTTCTAAGACTGCTTAGAAGAGATTTTGTGCAATTTTTGGATATAAGACATGGCTCAAAGATCGGTCAGCTGGGACTGAAGGATTCTTAATTTTTGTTATTTCCTCATGTATGTAGCATATTTTATAGACAGAGTTGTGGACTCTAATAGGTTAATATTGTATAAACATGGATCACAAATATAATTCTACATTGTAAATTAGGGTTTATGAAATGAAATGAGGAAATTTTGGGATTTTAAACATTTTGTTAGTTATTATTTAATTATGATGCCATGTAATGTAGTGAAAATGAAATAGTTAGCATGCCATTTCTGTAGGGCATGTGCACATTCGTTCGAAGGGCGTACGGATATGTGTCAGATGGGAGTAGGGTGTTACAACATAAACCTATAATAAATAATAAGTTTGGTTAAAATCAACTAAAATTATTGTTAGACAATTAATACACTAATTATTTGGTTTTAATTAAAGCAAACATCACATAAATTTACTATTCGTTTTTCTTTGAGGCAAAATGAAGTTGTTGTGTATGATTTAAAGGCAAAATGTTATTGCTGCTATTTATGGCACTATACTATAAGATATTATATTTCTTATGGAAATAAAAGAATATGATAATAAAAAGTTAAGCTATAAAGATATTTTATATATATATACATATAATTGAAGGTATGGACAAATTTCAAATGTACATTATCAATTTCATTGTTGTTTGAGGTAGAATGATGTTATTGGCTAGGAATTGAATTTTTGGCATTGATTGATTTATATGGTTAAAGTTGATAATAAGTTGAACCTTTACTAGCTTACAGAGATTTCGCAAATAACATTAAACGTGATCCAATTGCATTAAAAACTATAATATAGGAAAAGGGCAGTATCATATGCCAATAAGGTCTAATTTCTTGTCCTAAAACAATAATTAAAAGTTCCCTCTCCTACATATATCAATTATAAATAATAAATTTTTTAAAAAGTCAATGTACCCAGTGCATAAGCCTCCCCACTTTACAAGGCTCTAGGGAGGGTCATAATGACAGGCCCCTATCCTGAAATGACTAGGCAACCTGCCCAGTACCCCACGGGTAACCCTGACGATTGGGAATGTGGCTGATTCATAGAGGCACTTGCTGACTTTAGAATGTAGTCATCCTCCCGTGTTAGAGGTGACTCAAGTGAAGGAGTCATTGGAATGGCTCTCCTGGGAAATCCACAGCCTTGTTTGTACATCATGTTATGTATTCAAAAAAAATGCAAATGTGTAAAACTTTCAGTTTATGAAATCATATGCATGTAAATCACAACATTTTATTGGTCACCTCACTTTTAAAATAACGTAAAAACCTTAAACCAGAAAGGGGGAAACCCATTTTTAAACATCAGGCTCTAATACCAACAATGACAAGCCATTATCTTGAAATAACTAGGAGGCCTGCCCGACACCCCCTGCTTAGTCGGCCCTAACAATTAGGAATGTGACTAGTTCATAGAGGCAGTTGTTGACTCTAGAATGTGGTCATCCTCCCGTGTTGGAGCTGACTCAGGTGCAGGAACCGTTGGAATGGCTCTCCTAGGACATCCACGGCCTTGTCTGTACATCGTGTTGTGTATTCGACAAAAATGCAAATATCTAAACCTTTCAGTTTATGAAATCATATAAACGTAAATCATAACATTTTATTGGTCACCTTACTTTTAAAACAACGAAAAAACCTTAAATTAAAAAGGAGGCAACCCATTTTTAAAAGTCAGGCTCTGATACCAACAATGACAAGCCCCTATCTTGAAATAACTAGGAGGCCTGCCCGACACCTCATGGTGGCCCTCAGTTGATATTTGATCTAGCTGGAAAGTTCCCGTGGAGTTAAGCCTATTGCCTTTTTTACCAAAAAGCCTTAACTTAACATTAAAAAGATATAAGCAGTGGAGTTTTTTTTAGTGATCATTTTTATTAAAAATTTCGACAGCACAATGATTGTATTTTAACCTACCCAAAATTTTCAAAAAGTAAAAGTGCAAAACACTTCTATAATCATCTTAAAATCTCCACTACAAATTTTGGACTTTAAGTACATCCACAAGCTATCTCAACAATCACTTCAATAATCTTAAAAATAAACTCAGACATATTCATGCATTTAATTTTAAAACATTCATATAGATGTGTTCTTTACACAAAATATAGTCCAAAACATATTCATAAAGATGCAAATGTTCCCAAAAATATTTACAAGACAAAAATACCTACACAGTAGCACGTGACGAAGTTGACTAGTCATAAGGTGGAGTCCTTGCTACCAAAGCCCCTGAGCGTGCACCTAGAACGTATCATTTAAAAATAGAAAAGAGAGTGTGAGCTAAATGAGCTCGGTGAGTTCTAGAATTTCTACTCAAATCATAATTAACTATTTAAACCTTCCCGAAACAAATTCATCTCAATTTGCATAATTCAATATTTAATGTAAAACATAGATGTTTTCCAAAATCAAGTTTCTCAAATCGCTTTTCAAATAAATAGTGATAGCATTAAAATTTTCATGAATATCTTACACGACGTAGCCTATCACTAACTTCTTTGTCGTATGGTACCTCAGGTGTAAAGTCACGGAGCTGGTTCTGCATCGCTTACCCATGACTGGTTAATCATTAGTGATGGAGCTGGTTTTACATTGCTTACCCGCAGTAGGATAACCATTATACATCAGTAGTTATGGAGCTAGTTCTGTATCGCTTACCGACAACTAGTCAACCATTAGTTACAGAGCTGGTTCTACATCGTTTACTCGTACTAGGTTAACTGCTATATATTGGTAGTTACAGAGCTGGTTCTACATCGCTTACCCGTAACTGATCAACCACTAGTTACAGAGCTAGTTTTATATCGCTTACCTATACTAGGTTAACCGTTATACACCGGTGTATTAATTTGTATAAAACCTATCGATATACCATAGGCTAAAACCCATTTCCTTTTCATCAACTAATAACATCATCTCAATGTAAACTCAAATCATATATAACTTTCAAACTTCAATTCATATATTGCTAAAAACATAAAATTATATTGGAAATATTCACTTATAATGCAGCATTTACATAAAACTCATAATCCATATTCACCTCATGATAGAACAGAAATCATTTTCATAAAATACATAACTTTATTGCCAAGCATGCTCATGCGTTCTGTGCTTTTCCTTTACCTACACAAGTGCATTTCACTTAGGCATTTATTTCTAAATTTAGAAATAGGGCATTAACACTATAAATTCAGTTTAACTGAATTCAAGATTAGTATTTAATCGCGTAACACATACGCTAATCATATTTCATTTTACTGCTAAAAGCTAACCTGTTGTTCTCTGTTTCCAATTCTAATGTCAAAAGTCACTTAAATCATATTTTTACCCATTCTAACTTATCAATTTCTTCAAAACACTATCTCACTCAATTTAATTCACCATATCATGATGATGTATGATGAGTCATGGATATGGCCTATGTCCAGAAGCTATACCTCCACTTGTTCCTTACTTTTCACATATCGAACGTGCAAATTAGGCTTTGAGATCTTCTAGACATATGTTCCCCTAAGTCTGTAGTTTCCATATCATCAAAAATCATGTCATTTCAACTTCTAAATCATGAAAAATGTACCAAATATCACAATCTATTTCAACATAAGGTATCATTAATCTAGAATTAGGTTTAGCTCTCTTCTAAAGATTTTTAGTAATATGTATTAGGTTGCATCCTTAATTGGAATCACCTAATTTGGAGGTTTGTAGCTCGAGTTATGGTCAAAACAATAGGGCTGGTTCAAGTGATCCGAGAATCAAAGACAAAATTTCACTACTAAACATAACTCTTTCTCTTGCCATATTAAACCCTTAAATGCTTCCAAACTTATTATCTACTCCATGGAAAATCAAAATTTATCATTTATTTTATATAAATCTATCCCACTGAAAAGCCCCAAAACTAGAAATTTAGGTTACGAAACTTACCACTTTCTTTCAATCTTTTGGACAATTGAAGAACACTTAGTCTTGATCAAGCTCTCTTCAATTCATGCTCCAAAACCCATCAAAAATCAGCTGCACCCTCCTTCTTCTTCTCTCCTTGGCTGAAACTTCACTCTTTCTTCTCTTCTTTTTATTCTTTTGTTTCACTCTCACTTATATTTTGAAAGAATGAAGCAAAATGTCTTAAGTTATGCTTTTGATACTCATTTAATGGATTACACATGTCACTTTCCTATTTGTTATCACTAATGACTCGTCAAACACATCTCATCATCTCACTGGTCATCTCTAATAACTCATAAATCCACTAATATCATGTAAAAAGACCAAATTACCTTAATTAGTATAAAAAGACTAAATTGCCCTTTAATGCATTTAATTGCCCGACTAACTGAATCAAATCTTGGAAACATTTCATAACCGTCTTATTTTCAAGTTGACCATGAAATACTCTAATTAGGGTCAATTCTTATTGATTGGATGCTTTAAAATTTTTTGAATGGGTTTAAAATCATTAATAACCATTACTTTCCAAAAAGGGCATTTTATTCCTAAACTTTCGAAAATCCCAAAATCCATCCTATAGGACTTATTTTCGATCCGTTTCAATATCATTAAACTTTAATACTTATTCCGGATATTTTTCATTATTTCGAGGTTGGGTCCCACAAAAATTTACTATTAATCTAAAAATACTATTCACCGAACATGAAAATTTTTATTCAATGAAAGGAAAGTTTCGAGGTTTTATACATAATGTAAGCAACCTTCCCTTTATACTTTTACAAAGAGACTATTTTCATGATTTAAACTTATAATCTTATGGTCACAAAATAGCAATTGTACTAGTTGCTCTAAGACTCACCCTCATAGATAAGAAGTGATTTGGCATCATAAATTTGGTCTTCAGATGGAAAGATATAACAAAGTAGAAAGTCTTTGGAAACGTACCTCAATAATTTTAAAAGTGAAGCTCTCTTGTTGAAATTTCTTTATAGGAAGAAAATAAGAAAAAATAACTTGCTCAAAATCTTGTGAATCTTACTATCATTATTAATCTTTTATTATTGACTTGGCATAATTGAGTATATGACTAGAATGAAATTTTGAACAGTTTTCAAGTTTTAAAATCAACTCACTTTAAGTTTTTTTTAACATACTTGATCGTGATCATTTTGTTCAACACGAAGTAAGCAAATGCAACATTGGACACAAATTGAATCGATCCTAAGGCTGCAATAAGAGACTACATAGTAGAAAGATAGAAAATGAAAATTAGATAACAATCACTCCAACAACACTACTCTATGAATTGCAAAATCAAAAGGCATTGGAGCATATGATCCTATTAACTTGAGTAGCATAACTAAAAGAAATGAAA
>JANZXP010000194.1:7720508-7735199 GCA_027576715.1 Erythroxylum flavicans
ATCATCGTGGAAGGATATTCAGCTTAGGTTTATTTGTGAACACATATTATTCGTAATCCTCCACATCTGGTACAGCAACATCTAGTATGCAGTCCGCACCTGATGAAGTCTATGAGCTTCGAAGCATAGTATAGATATTGACAACTCAGTTACAACAGTCAATGGAGTACCTAACTCAGCTCCGTAATGAGGTGAATGAATTGAAGGAGAGGGGTAGCACCTCATCGCAGCAATTAGAGCATCTGCGGTCACCAAATAAATAGCATACTTGTAGTCATTTAGTATGAATTATAAATAATTATTATTTACAAAATATTTTTTATAATCATTTAAGATAATTTTTACTTTATATCATCAATCAACTTTCTGTTTTAACAAATTAACTGTAGAAATAAACCAAAATATTATCAACAAATAACTCATAACTATATAAATTATGCATCAACCATAAGATCATCAAATAAAATTAAATGCAGGGAAATTAAAAAAACAGTTTTAGTAAATTTACCGATAGAAAAACAAAGTTCATTAGTAAAATTTATTTGATTTACCGACTAATAACTAATAACCATCGGTAATGTTGTCATTAACTTACCGACGGAATAACCACTTCTATCGATAAGTTATCGACGGACAATCTTTTCTATCGGTAATTTTACCGACCGAAACAATAACCGTCGGTATATTTATCGATGGTAACACAAAATGTCCATCAGTAAATTTGCAATAGACATTATTCGTCGTAAATTATTACCTACTGCTGTTTCTCTGACACCTTAGCTTGTCAGTAAATTTCGTCACTAACTTAGCTTACCAACGAAATGTATAGGTTTTTCGTTCATAATTTCTATAGCTAAACTTCATTTTTCTTTTAGCATCGGATGTTGGCAAACGTAAAGAGAAATCCAAAACTATGTCATATATGAAGGAACCCATGACAAGTTTGGCAACCATCGAGCGGTGGAACTTAGATCAACATTTTGTCGAATTATGCTTTCAACTCGTCACTTTGTCAGAAACCATACTAAGCAGTCAAGCAAGGTTGAAGTTATCAATCCATATCCATAAGAGCAGTATCTTCTTGTCTGGACTCCAAGATACCGTGAAACAACACTATGATTTGCATCAAACTTTTGAGGATGCCCATTCCTTTTGTGTAATTAGTTCGTTCAACTTGACCTAAATCTCGTGAAGCCATAAAATGAAAATAGATTGCTGTTCTGCCCATCTGTTTTTGTTTGATGGTTGGCGTTATGTGCAAAACTCTCTTCCCCACTGCTGAAAAAGCACGTGGCTTTTATCATTATCTTCCACGTTCATAGATAATGCCTAGAGATCCAATTTCAACCTACTTGACAGCACATAGTTACGACTTACGGGAGAATAAGGAGAAACTAAGATTTTAAATGCGATTGGTTCTATTTCCTGTGTAATTTTCAGTTTTTATTTTTTATTTTATTTTCAAATAAAAAATTGTTAATGTTTATAATTTTATCACTCATAATAATGAAATTTAAAGATCAATTATTTTTAAATAATTAAATTATATATATTTAGCTCATACAAAATCATATTATGAAAAATATAAACAAAAAATAAAAACCATTTTTTATAATATTCATAATTTTTAAAATCTAAAAAAACAAAAATAAAATACTAAAATTAAAAATCCAAACAAATAGACATTTTTTACTAAAATTTAAATTTTTTAAATTTTAAAAATAAAAAAAACACATCCTAAGAAGAGTATGGTTGCCAAAATTTTCTCACATTTTTGCTATCATCATGTTTCCAGACAAGAGTATTGGATAAAAAGCTCTAGTATCTAGAAAAGTGTAGGGACTCAGATTTTTAATATTTTTTGTGTAAAATTTGCTCTGAATAGCAAAAATTGGTGGGTTAAAAAAAGATGTGGACATGGCAACTCGACAGGGAAAGACTCGTTGGCAACTTCAGAAGATGAAAGTCATTTTCTTGATTTGCAATTGCAAGGCTAAATTTACATGGTCTTAGTCTTCTCATGGTTCAAATTCCAACAATCATCATTATAATAAATACGACTATGATTGCACATTTGAAGAAAGAAAGAAATAAATTGGGCCTCTTTTTGGTATAAACACACTGACCTAGCAAGTCGCAAGATATGTTTACTGTCTCCTTCTTCTAGCCCAACCATTGTTTGTTTCTCAAGACCCGAATGTTTGTCAAGCCCTAGTGCATCGTAGAAGAAGTTTAACTTGGCATTTCAAGGGCAAGTTAAAAGAGTAGTTAATTTAACCTTTGAAGTTTACAATTGTTTGGTCCATTTTATTTGCTTCCTATTGATTCAACTCACATAAGTACTGTACATTAATACCCAATTCATGAAAAAGAATAAGGACTTTACAGCATAATTCAAATTACGGCAGGAGTTTAATTATATCTTCCAAAATGATAATAATCAAATTTCATAACTTAGGTAACAGTGGGGCTTAACTGTACCTTATAAATATTAAAACCAAATTGAATTGAACACTAAATAATGGGGGGCTACTTAACATCATAGTTATAGGAAGACTTTCACTAGCCCTGGATTTCCCCCTCTTAATTGAATATGAATGAGTTGAAACAAATGTATATAAGGTTAATTTTGTAGCAAGCTACGTAACCAAAAAAAAAAAAACAATTTATGTCATGTTACAAATTCGGAACTTCAAATTAAAAGTTAAGGTCTCATATATGGATCATCTTAGGTCAAGTTTACAATAATCCAGTGTAGCACTCAAAGGTCTTTTCAATTAGTACCATGTATCAAGGGGATGCCTACGAGAATAAAAGATAATCAATGAAACAAGACGTCTCAAGTCAAGTAAAAAGAATCAAATCGAACACCTAGGTTACACTTACATACAGGAGATTCGTAGGCCACCATTCAATTTTTATTTACAATGGACATTTTTTTCCCATCATTCACGGAGTGGAATTCGCCCCCTTCTTTTCCTTGACAACGACGTAGGTGGGGCAATTGTGCTTGCAGGCCGAAGGACATGCCCATATTACGAAACTAGGCACACGTTATGTCATCATAATCATATAAATTAACCCTTTCACTTTTCATCATGAAAATTTGGTTCCCCGGCCCGTTTGAAAGCTTGGCATTATCTAGCAAGATCCCTCAAAAAATGGGATTCATTGCAAGATTTTGAACCAAGATATGTGTTCTTGAATGTCAACTCAACACCGGTTGCTTGCAATTACGCCGGTGAGCCCGTCGGGTTCAGTAATTGTGAATAGTAAGACTTCATAACCTGTATTTGCTTTGTGACAACAGTGGATATCGCTTTAATCATGTTTTCCAATGTTGTATCTTAATGGAATAAGAACCATTAATCCTTTTTCTCCAACTGACTTCCATAATATATAAGCTTCAGTCTTTCATTGTAAAATGTCAAAATTGACATTCGCTTACTTAAAATTTGAAAACTTGAGTTTACGAGTGCCGTCTTATTATCGAACTCGAGCTGAGGAATTCATCACATAGAGAAAAGAAATCTCGATTTTTCAAATGTAGAAAAATGAAGCTGCCCATGGGCCAGCCATTAGTTAAAGGTAGCTAGAGGGGGGAAAGCAGCACGCTTCGGCAACGACTAATAGTGGAACAAATGGGCAAAAGCTCAAAAGCACTCCCAACTCCAAACTTGCAACTAGCCCACCCAATACCATCTACATAAACTATATATAGTTAATTCGTAAGAAACTCAGCAATTAGCCATGGAAAGAAAATGCGGTTCATTGCATGACATGTCATGATTCCACTATTCACTATTCAGCCGCAAATTCAAAAGGCGGTATCGGAAGAAACCGGCGCGACACCCCGACTGCACGCATGAATGTGGTGTGATACACGTAGATAATGTGGTGTGTTTTGGTAAAGGAAAATTGCGGGCATCATTTCTCTGCCTTCGTAACTTCACCATAGATTACTAGGATAAGCCTCCTGTTTTCTAACGCATCCTTAACTTAGGACAGATTACATTGTAAATTCTATTGCTTTTGAAATACTAGTTGTAATTATGAATGATATCAATCAAATCTTTGTAAATATAAACTTACCTTTAATTAGTTGATGAATTAATCCATTTACGACATTTAAATAATTATAATATAAAAATAAATAAATTTAAATTTAAAATTGAAATGAAAATGCAAAGATTCTCCCATGTGCCAGTTTTTTTGTCTCCAGTAACTTAAATGCGAAACAAACAGTATCAATTTATGTAAAGAAAAAAGGGTTAATAAGGTAAGTGGAGTAGCAGCAGATTTTAGGGCAAGAAAGAAAACATTTTCTTTCTATTTTCTATCCAAACAAATTATGGTAGGGCTGGTAAGAGTGTACATTCATATGTATAAAATATGAAAAAATAGAAAATAAATAAATAAATTATTATTATTATTATTTTAATTTTATTTTATTTTATTTTAATAATTATTAATAAATGTATTTTAAACTTAAAATATATTTAAATAAATTTATTGATAATTAAACATAAATATTAATTATAAATACATAGCTTATTATTAAATTACGTATTTTAAAAGAATATAATAATTTTATTAATATTTTCAATAAATATTATATAAGATTAAAATAAAAGATATTTATTTATACAAATAATTTATCTTTATACTTTGTACGATAAGTAATTATGAAACATTAACAACTAAATATATTTTTATTTTTATTTTGAAAAACAAAAATAAAATTGAAAATTACGACGAAACCAAGCATGTTCAGGTAAGTTCCCGTTCCCGTTCGTTAATATTAAATCAAGGGTGGCAAATTTGTTATTTGATGGAAAATTGCGACACATAAAGGTAATTGAACGAATTCAGGAGCACTTAAATAGCCCCACCTGGTAACAGCACTAAGTCACTCAACACAAGAGCACCAAGCCACTCAACACTGCCTCTCAACGGCCCACGCTTTTCAGTTGGAAAGCTAAACAAACAGCAATGAAACGCCTCCTTTGCCTCCTCATAAGCGCCGTGCTCCTTCTCTTCCACTATATACCAACAGCAGTTTCCCAAGCCCCGGCGCCTGCTCCCGACAACCACAGCAGAAATAACGCCACCGACTACATCCGTTCAAGTTGCAACGCCACATTGTACCCCGAAGTCTGCTATTCCTCCCTCTCTCACTACTCCAGCGCCGTCCAGCAGAGTCCGGGGCGGCTTGCTCGCGTCGCAATCGGCGTCAGCCTCTCCAGAGCGCACAACATGGCAGTCTTCGTCTCTAACCTTTCCCGCCAAGCTGACTACGGCTCCGTCCCTCGCGAAGCGGCCGCTCTCCACGACTGCTTCTCAAACTTCGGCGACGCCGTTGATGAGATCCGCGCCTCGCTCAAGCAGATGCGTCAACTTGGTTCGGCGGTATCATCGACGGAGTCTTTCCGTTTCCTGGTGAGCAACGTGCAGACGTGGATGAGTGCGGCGTTGACGGACGAAGAGACGTGTACTGACGGCTTCGAGGATGTTCCCGACAGTCTGATGAAGGCGGCGATTTGTGACCGAGCGGCGAATGTGAAGAAGTTCACTAGTAACGCTCTTGCTTTGGTTAACAGTTACGCAGCTAAGGGAAGTCCTTGATTTACAAAAAGAAAAAAAGAGAGGAATAACCGTCCAAAATAGAGATAGTGTGGGAGAATCTGATACAAATTAGGAAGAAGTTAATTAAGAGTCGTTTTCGATAGTAATATTTTGTGTGAGTTTGTGTGTTGAATCTGTTGATATGAGTACCGTTCCTCAACTGAAATTGTATATGTGGTATGTCTTTTGAATTCCGATTGACGGTTGTTCTCTCTAGTACCTTTTTTGTTTTGAACACATGCCTTCTTTTTGTGATATAAATTTAAGTTGTTATTTTAGATGATGTTAAAATTATTTAGCCAGACACTTGCATTAATAGAAGATAGTCATGACACTACATAAATGTAACATGAATTACTTGAGTACATTTTGAGCAATTAATCATGACATTTGAGTTGAAACAAGTAGTGTTACTTACACAAAGTGGTGTTACTTACACCTATAACTTATTTTAAAGGGAGAGGTTGTTGTTTAAAATAGTTGATTCCCTCTATTTTAATTGGTATAATAAATTAATTAATCTTGCTTCCTTACTTTGAATTAATCCAAAAAAACAATAATTAACTGTTGTGTGTTAAAGTTAATTCCATGAAATCACTTGCGACAACTTACTTTAATGATGTAGGCAAGGGATGGAGTGGAGTAGTATGCTAGGCTAAGCATGATTATTATGTCTACAATTGCATTGTATACAATACTGATGTTTTGTTTAGCATAGAGCAAACAACCACATGTGAGCATCCATTATTTCCGAATACTTTTGACCCTAATGGTGATTATTGAATAACCTAGAGAAAGTCAGTTAATTAGTTATAAAGTCGTATCCTATGGTTTTCTTTTTTTCTTTTCTTTCACCTACTTTTGACCCTTAAGGCTGAGCGCATAATAATAGTGGGGCCATTACCTTCTACTTTCTGCATCCATTTTTAATTTCTTTTTCTCCTAAAGAATTCGAAACAAATTCTATATCCTTAGGAAAAGGAGTTGGTACTAAAAAATGAACTTGTTAGTTGCCTTCTTAAATGGATCAAAATGCACTCCTTTATTATCTTTGTGAAACTACATATTTTGATGGACTTGAAAGGAATAAACTTATAATGTACAAGTGGTTTTGCTTTTTTGGTAATTTTTTTAAATGGAATGGCTCCATGTGAAAATGATAGCATTGCATGTTCATATATGTGTTTTTGTAAGATGAGACATACGAGTGACACATAATACGATGCTGAGGCTCCACTTAATTAACTCATCACTAGCTTAGTCCATGGCGAACTTAGTGTTCATGTGAGAAGTGTAGACGGTAAGAGCTACTCATTCTTGACCATTTAATTGTGAACATAATGTGAGGATTGATGGAGATGGGAGAGGATGAATTGTCTGGCTTGAACTGGTAACGTATTGGATGTATCAAAGGAGAATAAGCAACCCGTGAAATGAAAAGACTAGAACTGTTGGTTTGCGAGCAAAATACATCTAACTGGAAGACAAAGCGTCATGCCCTTAGGATTGGTTGCTCTCATAGTTCACGAGATGCTAAACTAATTGCTTTACTTCTTATTCAGCTCCATATATACGTCCAAATATATCTCCTAGCGGACAAGCATTGAAATAATTTCCAGAGACTTGGTGGGTGAGAACAGCCATCTTTAGCCTTCCAGTATTCAAGGTTAATGGAATATATTTGTCTGTTTTTGGACCAAAGGTAATGAAAATTTCCATTAAAACGTGTCAATTCTCACCTTTCTTTTATTTTCTTTACCGATTCTGGTAATTATTCTTATAGATATATTAATCCAAATATTATCTATATTTCCAGGCGGCCTCTCCACATTGATATGTGTCTATCGTTTTAGGATCAATTAAACGACGGTGGTTTAATTGTAGACCTTTACCAACGACGCCTATGGATGATCATGTTTACTCACAAATGGTCCTAATTATTAGAATCTAGATAAAGATTCGCCATGATACAATGTTGGCTTTTTGTCAAATTGTATGATACATTTGAAATTTTAAATCCCTTACATTTATAGAATTTAAAAATCAAAAACTCATTTTCATACTTAAGAGACTTTTTCTGTGTCACATTAGATGGGAGTGAGGCGAATATATAAAGAGAATCAGTGAGATCAATCCTAGAAGATAGTCTCCATGTAATGACTATGATTATTCACTTTGGTCAAGTATTCTCCTCTGATTAAATTGATCCATTGGGTGCATAGTGATGATGTCTTTGTCGTATTTATATGGTTTCAAGGACTTCCATCATTGTCAACTTCATCGGATTTTGTCCTGTCACCTGACTCATCTTAATTAATCTCATAAGCAATCGAAGAAACTTGCAATTTTCGTTTTTGAATTAACCGACAATGGATGGGTATGATCCAAGGTTAATTGCATATTTTTTTCCTATTTCCTATTTTAAAATTTACAAGCACCGTCGTTTTATTTAAATTTACTTTACAAATACACAACCGACTTAAGAGACTTTAATATTTTCATACAACAATACGCGTTTTCTCTTTTAATTTACTAAAACCATTTCGACAAAAATTTATCAACAATTAAAAATTTACTAAAACCATTTCAACAAAAATTTATCAACAATTTAAAATTTAATAGTTCAAGTCTGAAAAACCGTATAGGTCAATTATTTCACAAACTATCCGATTTTACGTGATTGTCTCTGGCACAAATAAAACAAAACTCAATCAAAAGAAAAATATCAAATCACACTAGAAATTTGATAACGCAGTTCGGCACTCCTTGCTTACATATGCGGAGCCCTCACCTAGATTAATTCTTTTACTGAAGTACAATAGGTTTACCCAAGACTTTACTGAGCCGACACTACTCACCCTTGACACTATCTCTCAACCTCATTTCTCGTGAAAGATTTTCACTCCCAATAATACCACCAACTCGTGTTAACCTCAACAGAGGATTTTTTTTCAACAATCTTATAACTGCAAAATACTAAATAAATGACTCAACTGATTAAACAGAATTTAACATAAATAAAAACTCTTGAGAAAGAGACAAGAATAACTTTCCAAATTTTTCGGCACTCGCAAGATTGATTCACGTAAGAGCTAAAAGTCAATCACGGCTACACCAAAAAAATAATCAACAACACCGCAGTAGCCAGTTCACTAACGTAGACACATCCAGCAAGATAATCTCATCATTAATGAAGCTTCAGTTGAAGAGCCACCCACGCATGTGTAAAACTATCAGCCATGTGATATACCAATATTTAATATCAACACTGAAGGAAAAGAAAAAAACATATATTGCACTTAGCACTCAAGCACGCCCAACACTAATCATCCGTCAAGTGGGTTTTATTATTACGCATACCTCCAATTAATTCTCCAACATCTTACGCCTTTTACCCTTAAGATAGATGCAACACCTTGACTTTTATTTACGTACACTGCACTAAACTCGCACCTTGCACTAAACAAGCACACTGCACACTCACACCATAAATTGTAGATCTGATATCTTTTTACCCAAGCTGCAACTTTGTATTTTTCAGCAGAAACCCTTAATTCACAATTTAAAAAATACTATGATACCCTTCAACTCTTCATTCATGTAAGACCCATAATATCACGCACCACACAGAACACACGCAAACACCAAAAATCACTCTACCTACTCACCACCAATCAGCCGTGAGTTCTTAAAAACAAAGACAACAACACATACTTGTATCTTTTTCAGAAAACCACTTAATTCACAATGAACTTGCAGCAATATACCCTTTTTCCACTGCCTTCACGTAAAATAACTTCATTCAAAATAAAACTTCCTACAATATCCTTCATCAAATTCACATCTATGTAAGATATAATTCTATTCTATCTAGAACATTATCCAACTAGTTCTTTTGAATCCAAGATAATAAAAAAATGCCAATTTATAAAAATATACCAAAATAAAATAAATAGATATATACACCATATATCTAACAATCTCCCCCTTTTTGGCATATTTGTTACAAATACTAATCTCCCCCTAAATCACATATTTGAACATATAGATATCAAATTCACAATTCATATGAACTCCCACACAATCCAACATTAAGTTCCAAAGAACATCCATAGTAATAATAATTCAATCATCCAAATTTCTCCCCTTTAGGACAAAAGATGCATATACGTTGATGTCTTCCCTTGAGACAAAACAGTGTCAAAACGCAGAATCATAAGAATTAACAACAGGTGTAGTGGAAGAATTATAAGCACGCCAATATGACAATTTCCCACTATTCAAAACACCAAGAGATATGTCCGAAAGAGAGAGAGATAACCGAGAGAGAGACCCATACTAATGAGAGAGCTGAAAAGTCTTCGGTGGAGCCAAATAGAAGTCACAATACAAACTACTAAAAAGATGGGACGACAATGGCAACATAAGAATTAAAGAAGACAAATTTTTTTAACTTTTCTTTTCCTTTTTTAAATAAATAATATCAAACCATACTTCAAAAATGTAAGGCACACAGTCCTTGTGCCCCTCAAAGAAATTCAAACCTGGGTTTATTCCTCTTCACATTATCTCAGTCATCAACTGTCTAATTGATTTCTTCATCTGAAGTAACTGACTCATCCTCAGTCTGAACAGTTTCTTCAAAAGCAGTAACTAACTGTGGATCTAAACACTTTCTTGTTTTTCTTTCACTACATCTTTGTGCTTGTCCTTGACCCTTTTTAACCCAAGTGGATTTCAGTGCTGAAGGCTGATTCTGAAATTTATATGATGGATATGGGGTCCTTCGATTTTGGGTTCTTTGAAACAACATCTGCAGTAACTTGTAACATTTTGGCCTTATGTGCCCGATAACTCTGCAAAAATGACATGTGGGAACAAATCTTCGATTCTTCCTAGATGTTTCTTCTTGGACAAATATGAGTATATCAATTTTCTCATCATTCACCTTGGAGCACTCACCCTTATAGCTAATGCCTTGAAGATCTCCTTTAGCCTTACCGATTACCATTAACTTTTCTAGTTTTTCTGTGCCTCCATTCAACATTCTCAATCCCTTTTCGGTACTTACTAATTTAATTCTAGCTTCACCAAGCTCATCTAATGCCAATTTCAGATTCCCTTGGATAGTGTTCTTCATAGAGAGATTTCTTCTTTCAATCTTTCATTCTTTCTACATGTATTCACCTATTTTTCATACATAGCTTTGTAAGCCTTGTAAATATTCTCCTTTCTATCATTTAGGCTACTTTCATCACTATCATAATCTGATATTGGATCTTGAGCTGAGTTGTCTGCGTTTTTCTGGAAAATTTTCATTTTTCCCCCTTTTACGTCTTCAGTTACTTCCTTATCAGTTATTGTTAAGCAAATAACTGGACTTTTGATATGTAAAGCAACTAACGCAATACTATTAACAATTTCTTCTTCACTACTACACTGACTTTCGAATTCATTCTCACTCCAAGTGCTTCTATAGGATTTCTCTTTCCTCTTCTTTAAAGCGTTAGCACATTCGGCTTGAACGTGCCCAAAGCCCTGACACTCAGGACATTGGATTCTCTTCACCTTTCTTTTACCCTTTTGAATTTTGGCTTGTTGCTTTAAGTTAATACTCGATGAACTCCCACCATGTTGTTTGAAATCAGGTGTGTCTTTTTTCATTCTTTTCAACCACTTACTGAACTCTCGTGTTAATAGTTCCATATCTTCATTCTTATCGGATTCATCTTCTGCATCTTTCACACCTTTTCCAGTTTTAACCTGTAGTGTCAATCCTTTGCTTCTTTCTTGCTTATCCCTTAAAAGATTCATTTCGAAATTTGTAAGAATTCCAATTTCCTTCTCCAATGACAGATTACTAATGTCATGGGCCTCTTCTATTGCTGCAATTTTCGGAATAAATCTCAGATGCAGTGATCTCAACGTCTTCTTGACTAGTTTCAAATCAGAATATTTCTTTCTGAGTTGATGTGCCTGATTTGCTGTACTTCGCAATCTTTTATGAAAGTCCCCAATAGTCTCATTTTTATCCATCTTCAGTTCTTCAAACCTCACAGCTAGCATCTGTAATTTTGACGCTATAATAGATTTGAACCCTTCATGAATAGTTTACAAAGCATCCCATGCTTCTTTAGCTAATTCACAGGCTGATATCATTGAGAAATGTCCTTTATCAAGAGCACCAAAAATCGCATGCATTGCTTGTGAGTTTTCAAATGCCCACTCTTCTTTGGCTCTTGTCCATTCAGATGGATCTTTTATAACTATCTCTCCCTTATCGTTAGTAATCATCAGATGTGTCCAACCATATGACACCGAGTTCTATGCTCTTGTTCCCCGTGCCTGAATAAAAACCTTCATCTGTGATTTCTATGCAGGATAATTGGAACTGTCCAACAGTGGTGGCCTGATAATTGATGCTCTTTCTCTTATGGCCATAATTGCGAAACCCAAATCTGCACCAACTTGATGTACCAAGTTCTGATTCAGTGATCCAGATCTGATACCAATTGAAAAACCGTATAGGTCAATTATTTCGTAAACTATCCGACTTTACGTAATTGTCTCTGGCATAAATAAAAACAAAACTGAATCAAACGAAAAATATCAAATCACACTAAAAATTTGATAACACAGTTCGACACTCCTTACCTACATGTACGGGGTCCTCACCCAGATTAATTCTTTCACTGAAGTACAATAGGTTTACCCAGGGCTTTACTGAGCTGACACTATCTCTCAACCTCACTTCCCGTGAAAGATTTTCACTCCCAATAACACGACTGATTCGTGTTAACCTCAGCAAATGATTTTTCTCAACAATCTTATAACTGAAAAACACTAAATAAATGACTCAAGTGATTAAACAGAATTTAACATAAATAAAAACTCTTGAGAAAGAGACAAGAATAACTTCCTAAATTTTTTTGCACTCCACTACCGCAAGATTGATTCACGCAAGAGCCAAAATTCAATCACGGCTACACCAAGAAAAAAAATCACGGCTACACCAAGAAAAAAAATCAACAACACCCCAATAGCCAGTTCACTAACATAGGCACATCCAACAAGATAATCTCATCATCAACGAAACTTCAGTTGAAGAGCCACCCACGCATGTGTAAAACTATCAGCTATGTGTTATACCAACATTTAATATCAACACTGAAGCAAAACAACAAAACATATACTGCACTTAGCACTCACACATGCCCAACACTAATCAGCCGTAAAGTGGGTTTTATTATTACGCACGCCTCCAATTAATTCTCCAACATCTTACGCCTTTTACCTTTAAGATAGATCCAACACCTTGACTTTTATTTACGCACACTGCACTAAACACGCACCCTGCACCAAACAAGCACACTGCACACTCACACCACAAACCGTAGATTTGATATCTTTTTACCCAAGCTGCAACTTTGTATTTTTTAGCAGAAACCCTTAATTCACAATTTAAAAAATACCGTGATGCCCTTCAGCTCTTCATTCACGTAAGACCCACAATATCACGCACCACACAGAACACTCACGCACACTCCTTAAATCACTCTTCCTACTCACCTCCAATCAGCCGCGGGTTCTCAAAAAACAAAGACAAAAACACATACTCGTATCTTTTCCAGAAAACCACTTAATTCATAATGAACTTGCAGCAAATTACCCTTTTGCCACTGCCTTCACGTAAAATAACTTCTTTCAAAATAAAATTTCCAACAATATCCTTCATCAAATTCACATTTATGTAAGATAAAATTCTATTTTATCTAAAACATTATCCAACTAGTACTCTTTTGAATCCAAGATAATAAAAAATATGTCAATTTATAAAAATATGCCAAAATAAATTAAATAGATATATACACCATATATCTAACAAAGTCAATATGAATTAGGGTAAAAATATCCGAACTTTCTCTCTATACTCATTTTAAAAACACTCTTATTGTTCAAACATAATGAAAAGAAATACCCTTTGGTATTAAAAACACTTAAATTGTATGTTTTATTAATTTTTTTTCAAAATAAAATTAGTGATTGAACTCATATTATAATTATATAGGCTTTGTTACATGTTTAAAAGTCAATGACATAATAATAGACATTAAAATAATTCTACATAAACTTAGTATAAAACTATTATAAGGTATTTAAAAATAATTTTGTATTAATAAAAGTATTTTTAAAAATAAGTAAAATTACGATGTCATCTTTTATCCATTACTAAAAAGGGGTCTCCAAGCTCAATTTTTTGAATATATCCTCACAAATTTAAAGTTATATTATAAAATATGAGCATATATAAAATTTAAATAGGAGAATTATATTAAAATATATAATTTAAAAATAAGGTTATATAATAAGAGTATATATGATAAAATTTAAATAAGAGTATTATATTAGGATAATATTTATAAAATAAGAGGATATATAATAAAATTTAAATAGAATGATTATATTAAAATAAATAACTAAATACAAGCAAACACTTAATAATTTAATGAATAGTAAAAGTATTTCATTCATATATATTTATAAAATTAATTTCTTTTTTCCAAAACTAGGACTAGGAGTGTAATATAAAATTAAATTGTTAATTTTAAAATTTTCCATTATTTTGTTTAATTTTTTCTTCTTCAAGTTAATTAACACTTATTTTCCTTGTTGAATTTAAGTGAGATGTAGCTGTAACTTCTCTGTAGAATTTAGGTTTGCACTCCAGGTTTTCTTATGTCCTGATCAATCTCCGTCGGACTCTGTTGCTTTTTGCTCTAGTCTTCCAACTAGTTCTCTTCTTAACCTTAACGCATTTTTACTGTTTTTAATAACAGTCTCATTTGTTTTTTCTCACTCCATCTTTAATCATGATTCCTGTCCTCTTTTAGTATGTTTACTAACCCTACGTTTGGTTACTGTCTTCATGGGTGGGGACAGAAGACAGGGACAGAAAAATTCTGTCCCCGACCTATTTGCTTGCTGTCCTCACCAATTTCTGTCCCGACTCCGGAGACAGAGACATAAAATTTTTGTTCCTTCCAAAACCAGAGGACAAGAAAACGG
>JANZXP010000194.1:7735299-7749971 GCA_027576715.1 Erythroxylum flavicans
GTAAATAACTTTACCGACGGTATATTGGCTTTTTCCGTCGGTAATTTCCGTCTGTAATTTACTGTTTTCTTGTAGTGGAAAAATGCATACAGGACATCCTCTCGGAAACAACTTTGCCAGACTTAAAGAGGCTACCGTTCCATTTCCTCAGGGCAGTAAGCTCATACCTAATACTGGTCCTCTGCTGGATAACCCAGATCACTACTGAAGACTCGTGGGATAGCTGCTTTACTTAAATTTAACCAGACCAGACGTCGCTTTTGTGGTCCATCAGTTGACACAATTCACATCAGCACCCCGACAACCGCATTGGGATGCTTTATTACATCTCTTATGTTACCTCAAGAAGACAACAACCTCACGCCTTCTGTATCCAGTTCATCCTCAGTGCAACTCAAAGTTTTCTCTTACTTGGACTGGGTTGGTTACACGTTTACTCGGAAATCCCTCACAGGTTATTGCGTTATGCTTGGAAATGCTTTGGTGTCCTGGAAAACAAAGAAACAAAGAACGGTAAGTCGATCATCCACGAAAGCCGAATACAGGACCATGGCCAACGCTTTATGCGAAATTCACTGGCTCACATACTTACTTCGTGACATGAAGCTTCCCTTGTCCCCACCTATTCCTCTTCATTGTGACAACGCCACAGCCATACACATCTCCAAAGACCCGGTTTTTCATAAACGGGCGAAGCATATCGAAATTGACTATCATCTTGTCTGTAATGCCGTCACCGAAGGCTTCATCTTTCCTTCCTACACTCCCTCGTCATCATAATTAGCTGATTGCTTCACAAAACCTTTATCATCAGCTACCCTGTCTTCAAATGTCATCAAATTAGGTCTGTTATCACCGACACTAACTTGAGGGGGGCTGTCAACAGGTCCATATCATCCTACCTCTGCATCAAACAGCCGTACACACCAGCCAACCTTTCACACCACCAGACTATAAATAATCACGAAGGAATAAAAGTTTGTTAGATGAGAGAGAACACGTACCGTAACTCTTTGTACAGCAACGCCTTCTGTATATATATACATATCACAATCATTCAATAAATCAGTATCTTCTTCTTTCATGAAGAATTTTCAAAGGTTGAATTAAGAAATCCGTTAGAGATAACTTTCCAAAATTATTACAAATAGAATTTAAGGATAAAGCAAGACGAAAAAGTTGCCAACCAATTAATTCGTGAATTAGCTACTTTCAAGTTTTTGAAATTTATGTGCCAAAATTTATTACTTATATGAGAGTATTGTGTTGCATTATTTGAAAGTTAGTCTAGTTTGTTTTTGACCTGGCTTTACCAATTTACATATGCTCAGTACCTACTAATGGTGCTATACAATGACTATCTTATTAACGTGATTCGAAGTTCATGCACATTGTGACTGTCAGCATGTGCGTTAAAACTATTTCGAAAGGATGGACGATTTGAAACAAAGCAAAATTCTATCCCAAGTCTTATCTATAAGACCGTACGTGGTCAGCATCCATGAACTCTTAACATTGAGAGGTGATGTGTAAAGTTCAAACGTTTTTCGTATCTCAACTTGCTTGGTTATTTGTCTTTTGAAAAGTTAGCAATATATACTCTTATGTAAACAGGGTACCTCTCCAGGTTATTATTGTAACTTGTAATTCATTTCTTTATTAATGAAATCTTCTATTTAAAAAAATTGTGATGCATGTAAGCTCTTGGGTTTGACTCTTTCCGCTCATCCTGATCCTATTGTCATGCTTGCTTTTGAGTGTGAGCATAAAGGTTTCAATCTAAAAAGTGATATGATTTAGTTCAAATTTCTTAATAAACTTTTTAAATACGTACAAATTAAAATACTAGGTACAAATTAAAGAGTTATTTGATTTCACTTTTATTTTTTTCGTTCTTCATTTTGAATTTATATTTAATTATTACTATCAATGTAATTATATTTTTTATTAATAATAGTTAAATATTAGATAATTTTAAAGATAAATCAATTAAGTAAATAGTTTTTTATTTTTATATAATATTTATTAATAACTATAGCAAAAGATTTCGTAATTTTTTATTAAAATAAGCACAATTTAATAAGCAATCATTATTTATAAATTAAAAATTTTAATATATTGTAATTGTCAAAACTAATTAATTTAGAATTTATGCATTTAAAGATATTTTAAACTTAATGTATAATTATTAAATTGAAAATATGTTTATTTTCCACAAAGTAAAATTTAAAGTAATTATAAAAATTTAAAAATATAATTCCTATTAATAATTAATATTAAATAATTAAAAAATATATATTTAGATTATGGCATAGAATCAAAAACAAAAATTAAAAACCAGTTTTTATGATTTGCATAATTTGTGAAAAGTGAAAAAAATTAAAACTTAAAATTAAAAAAATCAAAAGATAAGATAGAAACCAACAGGTTTAAACTATTGTTGATGGGGCAAGTCAAACAAGTTATATAGCATTACTTAACCAAGTACATATTTTACAAAGTACTTGTAATAATAGGAACAGAAGACGAGAATAGTGAATTAAATCATCAAAACTGTCTGGAAATGCTGCAAGCAAGAGTTGGGGGGTGCTATGGCAGAAATGGAAAAAGCAATGCTTGAGAGGATAAGTACGTTGTCACAATCACATTTAAATGATCATCTCTTTCAAGTTCACTAGCAATTTTCTATTGATCTTATATGATAATATTAATTTTCTCTTCCCTTGGTTTTACAGAAATAAGTTGGACTGTCTCCTAGGTACTGTTTGGTTTTAAAAAAAGCACGTTGCCCCTAAAATAGAACCATCATGTTCTGAATAGTCATTTTCATTTTGGTTTTAGCTGAAGTCTTTACCCCTATTGATTTAGCAGTTGTTTGTTGATGGCAATTTCAAAGGAAAGACATGTCCAACAAGCAAAAGCATACTGCAATGACCTGATCCCTAACTCCCTTAATCTATTCAATCCTTAGCCACACACTCATTCTCATCCTTAATCAGTTATCTTATGCAATTTCGAGTGCAAGTTGCTTAATTATATTATCATGGGCTCCGTTTTTTAAAAATAAAAATGGAAGTTGTGGTGAAGGATATTCAGTTCTATTTTAAACGTCAAATCCAAAGATTATGGCCAATAACGAAAGTGGAAGTTTAGATCAACACGCTTTGAATGGTCCCCAAAACCCGTATGATGCAGGTACTAGCCTTACTACGAATCTTTTTAAATTTCTTGTACTCACACTAACTACATCAAACATTTCAACAGGCATCACTATGGTGGACCTTTGTGTCCTAACAATTTATTCTTCCAATTTCCAACCACACATCACATGATTAATTAAACTAGAAATACGACTTCACTTAAGAGTGAACGATGATCACCAAAGGAAATTTTAATTTTTAGTTTTTACGAATGCACAGAGTTCAAAATTTCTAAGCTGTGAAAAATATGGGAGCTTTGAGGAAAGAAAAGGTGAAAGTCTGCTATGGAGTCCCGATAACGTGGTTTCCATAAAACAGGGAGAAATTAATTTTTAGGAAATTAAATCTGTTGTTCACGCACGCATAATCATTGTCAACAGTAAATTGTGGTTAATATATTGCTTTCCACGACACATCAGTATGAAACCTTGATAGTGATGGCATTTCTTGAAGTCACGTGTGGTCATTGTTCACACGCATGCATGCGCATATACACTTATAGCGTTGGAATATATGAAATTTTATTATGTTTTGGCATTTGCATTCAATTTTATTCTATGTTTGTTTCCTTTTGGATGGAGATCAAGGCCTAAAAAATTTGTAATCACGACTTCAATAATTAGCAAATGGCTCAAACTTGTAAACCAAAATAACTAACAGTACTATCTTAATTACTAATATATTCATGTTTAAATACTAATTTCAAGCATATAAAAATAATTATAAAAGGCCATACACTTGTAAATCATCAAGATTTTTGTATTTCTAAAATCGAGTCACAATTATGCAATTAACAGTCAATTGTTCGTAGAAAACTATTTAGGGTTATAAGATCAATTTCTTTTACATTACCAAAAAAAAAGAAAATCTGAGATTATAAACAACTTTACAATTTTCACTAAATCTGCTCTTCGATGTTATCGGTTAACAGAGAGTACTTATGTGGACTTAAAAGTAGAACTCCATGCTAACATAATTTCAGGTACATGAAGGGCTTTAAAGTATCATAGTTTGGTATCAGTTTGGGATCTTTTATACACCAAAAAAGAACAATTTACAGTACCCAGTTAAACCATGCGGCATGCCTGTATAGCTAAGCATGTCCTTTTTGTCCAGCTGAGGACCTGTTCTATTGCTTGAATATACCTATGTGGTTGTGACTTTTTTGCCTCACAATAGTTTGGATTATACAGTCGACCATTGTAAAGAGTGATTGCTTATTGATGTTACACTTTGAACCTGACCAGCGCAGTACGGTGATTAGTCTAATCAACTTTTCCCCTTATAGATTCAGTGGCTTATTAGGATGAAAATAAAGTGTCAGAGACGACAAGAGACCCAAAATATTCCCGGGGAGTGAAGGTGGGTTTGGCACTAGAGAAATTGATGATCGAAACATTATCAGAATAAAGGACTTATGTTTTGATGATACATATTAACTAGCGGAAAAGTAGGGAGGATTTTGCATGGAAGAAACAATATGGAAATGACTGTTTTCCCTGTCATAGCTATTAGCATACAAGGAAACATTGAACACTATGTAAACTGAAGCAAAACAAGCAGTTTGAACTAGAACCACCACCACTACTGCAGTTAAAGATGCATAAAAATATGTAGTAGGAGTACTTTCATGTCACCGGCTATATATATCCTTAAGTGCGGACAAACTGTATAATGCAATATTTTAAATAATAAACCTATATCTTATTAATAGAGGTAAATAAAATTCATGCTCGAGCTTAAGAACAAAAAGAAAAAGAAGGTACTTTTTGTTCATATTTTCAGTCATTTTTTTAATCAAAATGTGATGAGAGTTGTGTACGTATGAGGCAGGACAGATCATCGAAGTTGCTCCAATGGACAGGACCTATACTATGTATGAATTGGATAGACATGGTTACGTATGTACTTAAGAGTGGAAAGAAAATGAATGGAATGCGTAGGCAGTGTGAACTGTGAACATACAAGTCAACGTAATATTCGCCCAAAACCAATGGCAATTAATCCAAGGTTTCGGTGGCCAGACTTCGTCAACCATTCTGATTGCGATCCAGTGTTGCAAGGATTACAGACACAGTCACGTATAGTTTTTTATTTTATAAAGTTCCTAAAATTTAAACATTAATAAATATGGTAATAATTGGCAACGATTATGATTCAAAATTTGCGACCCTGTTGGTACAAACTCCAATCTCCCCAAAAGACCCTTAATTGCATCGAGTCATCTTCATTGTTACTGGTTTAGCACTTTTATACAGTAAGTCACATGTAGTTGGTCACTTTCAGCATTTCCAAATAACATGTATGAACTGAGAAGTATTGATGATATATGGCTGTCAGCTTGACACTTGTGCATGTAATATTGATCACAACTCCTTCTGGTAATAAGTGACCCCACATGACCACTTGGCCTAACATGAACTTGACAGTGAGCAATGAAAGACCACAGCTTTTCTGCACCTAAACTCACGAGAAAAAGAAGTCCCCATTGAGCCGAAGACTGTCACGGGTCATTCGTGTGCTTTTGGAAATTTCTATATGCTGGTTTTCCATAGAACTAACTTATCAAGAAAATATCATCTGCGTGCTCATGTTAACGTAAGATTGGGTTTCAAGGTGTTAAAGTTAAGATTGGATACTTCCTCTGGTTATAAAAGGGCCACTTATAATGAATTTATTTTTTTGTTTAAAAAATATTATGAACAAATAAGTTTGTGTTTGAAACTTCAAATAGATTTATAGCCAAGAAACTTTTTCTGATGAAAGATCAAGTTGACCAAAATATTGTATTCTAAGAAGACCTAGAAAATAAAGTACTAATTTCTTTATGTAATGACGCGCTTAATCAATATGTATGAGCCATAGTTATATGACAAGAAGATAAAATTGAAGAATTTGGTTTTTGCATTTGGCATATGAAATTGAAGTAATTAGTAATTCCTTTAATTAGAAGCTTTGACAACGATTTATTATAACATAATAGTCCACTTGACCCTTTTAATAAAAGTGATTGAAATTGTACTTAGAATTATTTTCCCCGGTAGACAGGCATGAATATTTAACCTTGAACTAATTGTAGGAAATCCATATGTCAGTTGTCCGTTTCAGCTGACTAATTCTTCAAAGCTTATTTGTTATAGCTGTGTCTACAAAAGTAAGAAAAAGAAAACTGAGGAATCTACGAAGAACCCATAAAATCCAATGCCGTAATATAGCCGCTTCAAGCAAGCCATAATTGTCATTCAAAAACAGCTAGCCATAAATAAACTTTCTAAATTCATTTAAGAGTTGAACCAAAACTCCAAAAGATGTTTTATAAAACTTAATTCTATACTTTGGGAAGTACTCTAGAAGATTCTCTTTTCACGTAAGTAATTAGCATCGTGCATGGTCCCAATGCATATTGAAAATGATAAACCCTAACTCTCCTTTCAAATATCTTGTGCCACACCACTACCCACAGCTTTTTGCTTTTTGTCCTATCAATGCTAACTTCTAGCAATGTGGCCTATATAAACAGCCCTTCTCTTCATCATTCGATCATCTCAAACTCCACTTTTCTTCAATACCAACAGAAACATAGCTCCATGGAGAAGCTCATTCTCGCTCTTTTGAGTGTTTCTTTATTTTGTTTTGTAGGATTTGTGCGTGGTGCCACGATAAGTTCATGCAACCAAACCCCTTATCCTGAAGTATGCAACCATTTCATTGGCTCCAATATCTTGGATGCCCAATTTGAGACTCCACTGGCGTTTCGTGATCAGTCACTTTTAGTTGCAACCACCCAAGCCATGGAAGCCCATAAATTGATCTCTGCTATGGACTTGAGTTCATTTGATCAGCGAGCCAAGTTGGCATGGGCAGATTGCTTAGAGTTGTATCAAGACACTGTATATCATCTCAAAAGATCAATCAACTCTAACAATCCTATCGATGCTCAAACTTGGCTAAGTGCTGCAACTGCTAACCAAAAGACATGTCAAAATGGCTTTATTGATTTTAACTTAGTCTCCCATTTGAACTCACTTCCATATATGCTAACAAACTTCTCAAAGTTGCTTAGCAATTCATTGGCCATAAACAACGCCGTAGTTTTTTCTTCCTCTTCCCTATACAGCACCAAAAAACAAGGTGGTGGCCGCCGATTACTTCACGATGACTTCCCTTCGTGGGTTTCCACCGGTGATCGAAGGCTTCTCCAAGCTGGTGCTGCACCAAAAGCCAATATTGTGGTGGCACAAGATGGTTCTGGGAATTACAAGACCATATCGGAAGCTGTGGCTGCATCGGTCAATCAACGGAGCGGCACCCAAAGATTTGTTATATACGTTAAAAAGGGAATTTACAAAGAAAATGTAGTGATCAAGAAGTCAATGAAGAATTTAATGTTTATCGGAGACGGGATTGATGCTACGATTGTTACTGGTAATAAGAATGCTCAAGATGGCTCCACAACATTTGCCTCAGCGACTTTCGGTAAGATTTCTCCTATATATATATATAAATTTTATAGTTTAAAACAAGTAGTCATTTGACCACCAGATTCCTATTAAAAGCCGCTATTGACTAGTTTTGGTTGTCCATTCTTACGAACCTCCATGTTATCTGTATAATCTTATTATTTGTATCACTCTAGCTACGTGAAAAAGTGCATGCCTATAATCTTTTACGTATACACACATACGTCCTATATTGTGAAGTGGGTAAGAACATAAAACCCTATTTGTTCATGCAAAATTGGAGACATTTATAGCTGCCCACGAGTAACATCTTTCTAGCTAATATTTGTCTTTTTACATTGAAAAAGATAAAAAATCTACCCAAGTCTAGACGTTGACAGATTTTAAACAAAACTCAGGTAGAAGAAGTAAACAAAAACTATACCAACTTTTCTTTATTGATGGATCGGTGGCGTTGTTTTTCTCTAAGTTTATTTTAAACCTTTCCGATTAAGTTATCTGACATGTAACATTAAAATCTCTCCATGCATTTAGAAAAAGCAAAGTCTCTTTTGTTTGTCAATTATAGGAAACTGGGGACATAGCTAGCATAGTCAATCATATTATTATATCACCTAGTTGGATAATTGACAATATATTATCTTATATCATCATATCTAGTTTCCGTATGAAAAATACGGCATCCCTTTCTTTAAATCTATTTTGAAAGACTTTTCTCTTTTGCACCATCAAAAGCTTCAAAACAATACAGTAATAACTTTAGTCAACTGGTTTAAACGATTAATCACTTCATTTATGGCTGTCCCTATAATTAAAATTAAAAGAAAACAATAATTAATTTGAACATCATGGTTTTCCTTAATTCTTATCTAGAATACTAGAAACAATACATCTTTTTACTCACGCATAAAATTACTTGGTCTTCCTAGGTGTTTCTGGCGATGGCTTCATCGCCAAGGACATGACGTTCGAGAACACGGCAGGACCACAGAAACACCAAGCAGTAGCCCTCCGGTCTGGCTCCGATTTCTCAGTTTTCTACAGATGCAGCTTCAAAGGCTATCAGGACACCTTGTATGTGTACTCTCTCAGACAATTCTACAGAGACTGTGACATTTATGGAACAATAGACTTCATATTCGGTGACGCTGTTGCTATGCTTCAAAACTGCAACATATACGTAAGGAGACCGATGAGTAACCAATGGACCACAGTCACTGCACAAGCCAGAACCGACCCTAATGAGAACACCGGCATAGTTGTACATAATTCTGTGGTTACTGCAGCGTCGGATTTGAGACCCGTCCAGGGTTCGTTTAAGACATATTTGGGGAGGCCATGGCAGAAATATTCAAGGACTGTGTTCATGAAAAGTACTTTGGATAGTCTTATCGACCCTTCTGGCTGGTTACCGTGGAGTGGCAATTTTGCTTTGAGTACTCTGTATTATGCTGAGTATATGAACACTGGGGGAGGATCGGGTACTTCGGGTAGGGTTAATTGGCCTGGATATCATGTTTTAACTAGTTCCACAGAGGCCGGGAAATTCACTGTCGGGAACTTTTTGGCCGGAGGATCTTGGATTACGGCCAGTGGAGTGCCTTTTGATGCAGGGTTATAAGTTGCCGTTGAAGGAATGAAGATTGGATAAAGGTGTTTTCGTGATTTGCAACTGTGATAAGATGGTGACCTAAAGTGGCTAAGTTGTCACATACTAATCTTTGGTTTCTTGTGAACTTTATGGCTACTACTAGCCAGCTATTTGTGGAACAAATTGTGGTAAATTATACTTGTTTTCCTGTAAATCTATTGATCTACATAGACCAGGAAAATAATGCAAGATGCCTTGTAATAAAATATCAAGACAACAACATAATTGTATATGGTTTCGTTGTCTGTATGTGTCGTCAATCTACAAGGATTTAGTTGTGCACTTTTCTTATTCTTTTTTTTCAGTAAGAGAAAGTTAAGACTATGGTCTGCCTCAGTTTGCTGGTCATGGACATAACTTATTTTAAATGTGCGTTCGTTTTTTCTTTCATAAGAAAGAGCGAACAAATATATAAGGCCTCAAAAAAAATTCAAATTCTTACTTACGTCTTAATTTTAACATTGTCTTAAATAATAAAGCTTATTCAACAGTTTACATGTTCATCTATTTTTAGGCTTCGAGTTAGTCTCAAAAGAGAACTTAAAATATTTTGATTTTATATTGTATTTCGATATTGCAACCATGTACAATCATTCTAGCTATAACTTGTAAGAAAACACCTTATAAGCCTATAAAATTAAAAAAAGGGAGCCGTAATTCTTTGATAACAAGAAAATGAAAATATATATCTAGAAACAAAAAAGTAACAAAGCAACCTACAAAAAACCACAAGGTGTAGAGAATATAAAACCCAGCATAGATCTTAAGATCATTAACAAAAATAAAAAGTTAAAGGAAAAGAAAAGAAGGAGAAAATTGAGTCAAAAAGAACAATGGGAACTTTATTCAAGCAGTAAATTAAATATTTGTAGGAAAAGCAGAAGAAGGGAGGTCGGTGATTTGAAGTAAAAGTAGAGATTTGACACAATAAACGAAAGGTCGTAAACAGAAAGGATAGCTACTTACTCTTTTGCTTAAGAACTTTGACTTTTAATACCACGTCTATTCAGATAGTGTTGCATGAGAACATCATGATTTGCCGTGTGCTGTTAAGCTGGCCCATTCATTGACAGCTATCATTATTTATATTTTATGCATCAATCAAATTAACAAATTTGATTATATTATACTATTTATTTAACTTTATTAATTTATTTTCTTTCAAACCCAGCTACACTCAGCCTCAATTGAACTTCTGCTGATCAAATAGCACTTAATCAAATACCACATTAGACCAACTCCATTGACACAAAGTTAACTGATTTATAACATAATCTTGTAGTCATTATATATATATAAATATATACACCAGCACATAGGCAGGCAAATGCAATTGTATATATTCATCTACAATCGAATTTGCAAAACTGCTAGGTTGTTTATTTATGTATATGTACTATCGACGTTCAACAACTGCTACTTTGTTTATTTATGTGGTTACAATTAGACCGTCAAAGCCAAGATATCAACTGCAGAGACCATAATCCGAATTGGATGGTGATGTGTAATTATGTATTTGTCTTTCGTCGTTCTCTTCAAATGCAAAACTTTGCTATGTGGAGATAAAAGGGTTAGCTTAGCAACTTGGTGAGACTCGTTATTCAATCCACTAATGGTCGCTGTTCCAACACCAAAATCAATGGACTCAAATGACAAATACTAAAATTTCAAACGTAATGGTGATTATAATTAAAAAGTCACAACAATTATTACTTGAGGTTGAATGTGACGCATGCCGATTTGTTTCATATCGATCAATGACATAATCTTATCTTATGTAGCCTTAATGGACCAAAGCCAGTTAATTATGATCGCGACCTTTGCTTGAGAAAGTGACCATACTATTTACGATTTAGAAGCATTCCTACGTCATTGAATGGGAGAGACAAGCTTATCTAGGGATGTCCGTTGAAAAAATTTGACAGGTGGGCCTAGATCACGGTCTACGCGGGTCAAAATAACTTGGCCTGTGAGGTGGCCCACGTGGGTCGAAAACAGCCCGTGGGTTGTGGACCGTAGGCTGTGGACTGACCGAGACCCCCAACTTGTGGGCAAGCCCATGGGCCGGCTCACCTAGCCCGCCCAGGCCATGCGCTGCCCATCGGGTCTGAGTCGACTCGAGTATTTACTATATTTAAAAAATTTTTGAAAACAATTTTAAAAATTGTAATTGTATTTTTTAAAATTCATAAATTATAAATTATAACATAATCATTTATAGTATTTTGTAAAATTATATAAAATATTTATACAATATAAAAGATATAACACACGAGCCAATTTATATTTATTAAAAACATATAGTAATGATAAATTGATAATTTTGTCATAATTATTCCCTGTAAACAAGTTAATTTAATCTTTTTATTTTATTTTTCATATTTACATAATATATACATTATGCATATATGTATTTATATTAATCTTAAAAATGAATTAATCACTTATTCACTTTATTAATCCTAATGTATGAATTCCAAAATAATATATAAATAATTCAGTTATAAAAACAAATATGTATTTATATTTTTTGATTTGTTTTTATAAATTATTTATTACATTAAGTCAAAAATAGTTCTTTCACTTTGTTTCTAAAATTATTGTATTCTAATTAATCTAAATTTATATAGATTACATTCATAATGTTTTTCTCCTATCTAAATTCTAATGTTAGAAGATTCATTTTTTTTTTTTGGATACAGAAGAACTAATATAAACTAAAAACTAGACATGACAATCACAAACGTCACCAAAATGAGGTGCCTTGTAAGTCCTGTGTAAAGACTGGGAGGCATTACTCAGGTAGATCACGGAGAATATGAGTGCTTGGTGTGGTGATCAAAGCCAAAAACGCCAGCTGATTTGCACACCGATTGTCTTCCCTGTAAACGTGCTACAGCTGAATATCCCAAGCGCGCCGCTTCAACTCCTGGAAATCCCGGATTTCCTATGACACATCAAATAACGAGAGGTTAGAAAAAGAGAGGATATTAATAACCTCTAATGAGTCTACTTCTAAAATCTCTTGTCGGTGTCCCAAGTCCCATGCCAGTTGTAGACTTGTGATGGCCCCACGAAGTTCAGCTGTAAGCGGAGAGCATAGCCCAATGCGTTCTAGAAACCCACCACACCATTGTCCGTTGCTATTGCGAAGAATCCCCCCAGCTGTACCAATACCGAATCTGGACTGGACAGCCCCATCGGAATTTAGTTTGACCCAGCCTTCCGGAGGGTGAACCCAACCTATGAGGGCGCCCAAAGGAGCCCCCACGGTCGGAATAGCTCGACCAGTCACTCCCTTCGCCTTCTCGATCCAGTTAACATATTCCAAGACTATTCGACGTCCTTGGACGGGCCATTGAAACGCCTCCTCGAAAATACATTTGTTTCGCCACTGCCAGACATACCAGCATGCAGTGCTAAAAATAATTGCCCACTCTAAATGGTTACCTTGATGCATTTTGCCAAGGTTAGTGAACAACCACGATTCGAGGGTCTGATGGAAAAAAGAGTTATCCCTCTCCACTCCTGGAAATTGTTTCCAGAAATAGGAAACCTTGCTACAATCTCTGGTGGCATACAAAACGGACTCTTCTTGGGTACAGAAGGGGCATTTAGAGTCTGTGGTGGTATGCCTAATCACTCGCTCCTTATTTGTGAGCAGTTTATTGTTGGCTAGTAGCCACAGGAATGAACGAATCCATCGTGGTCCTGGCCATTTCCAAATCAAATGTCACAATCGACTGGGATCGTCTTCGGGATATCCCGCAATTAGCTCATAAGCCGACTTGACTGTAAACGTGTTACTTTTCCTTAGTCCCCACATCATACGATCCTCCTCCACCCTTTCGATGGGGGGGGGGATAGCTGCAATGGTCAGGCAGACTATCGCGGGAAAGTACTGTTGGAAACAGTTCTAGTTCCAGTTGCCATCCTCGTGTACCATGTCCCTAACTTTAGCGTGGATCATACTATCCGGCGGTGGGGAGGTTGACACCTTAACAAGGGACCCCAATCTGCGGTCCATCCATCTAACCAGAATTGGGCTCATTGACCATTACTGATACGCCACTGGCTGCCGCGACAAACATAAGGCCAGGTGGCTGCGATCCCTCTCCAGACCATAGAAGCCCCTGGTCTGTCAACTGATAAAGGGAAACTGCTACTGTCCACTTTATATTTGGTAGAAAGAATTTGAACCCAAAGTTCAGACGGTCGGGTGAGCACTGACCAACCTAACTTAGTAAGGAGAGCATCGTTTGTGGTGCGTGGTCGCTTGATACCTAAACCTCCAGCTATTTTGGGCCGGCAGACCTTTTCCCGACGAATCAAATGTAGCTTTGTCCTTCCAGGACGGTTACCCCAGAGGAAATCTCGCATGATCTTTTCCAAGTCATCACAAAGGTGCCTTGGTAATCTCACCGTTTGCATGGTATAAATAAGGAGGGACGAGAGAACTGATTGAATTAGAATGACTCGACCTGCGAGCGAGAGCTCGCGAGCACTCCATTATGTGAGCCTCTTCTGGGCCCTATCCAAAATGTACTGATAAGTGCGCCTAGAGGTGCGCTCGTGAATAAATGGCACTCCAAAATATTTGCCAAGATTGTTAGTGATATTGAATTGGGCCGCACTCTCGAGGGTACGGGTCGTATCCCTAGTAACATTCTTGGAGAAAAAGATTCGGGTCTTAGCATTGTTGATTTTTTGTCCTGAAGCACTACAGAAAGAGTCCAACACTCGTAAAATGACTTGAATTTGTGTGGGCAAGGCTTCAACAAAAATAAGTAAATCATCGGCAAAGAAAAGGTGTGAAATGGGCGGTCCCTTTCGGCTAAGATAAAAAGGTTTCCAATTTCCTTTGGCAACCTCGCTAGAAATCAATTGGTCGAGCCGTTCCATAGAAAGTACGAAAAGGTAAGGCGATAATGAGTCTCCTTGTCTTAGCCCCCTAGTTGGAGTAAAATGCTCAGACAGGATCCCATTCCAGGATACTTGCATGGAAACCGTGGATATGCAAGTCATGATGAGAGTGACTAGAGTAATCGGAATTTCGATATTTCATTTCTACCTAAGTCATTCTAATTAAAATTTTGTAAAGAGTAATTCCTTAGATCCTTAATGTAAGCCTTGATATAAGATATAATTATACTTTAAATCCTTCTTATCATCTTTAGGGTGTTATAAGGATATCAATGATATCATATATTCATATTTTATAAGTTAATAAGTTAATAGTTATAGTTAAAATTATGAATTACATTAATTATAAAACTTTAATTTACTTAAATTATTTATTAATTAGAACATTTAATTCAATTAATTAGAAATTTATATGAAAAGTTAATAAGTTAATAGTTA
>JANZXP010000194.1:7750071-7787816 GCA_027576715.1 Erythroxylum flavicans
AATAAGTTTTCCTGCCGACAATGTCCGACGGTGCTAGGTTACCGTCGGTATAAGCAGATACAGTTTCCGAGGGAACGAAGCGTCGCCGTCGGTAAAAACATGATAATAATTATAAATATATCTGAACTACCGACGGTTTTGAACGTCCGTCGGTAAATAAGGTTTGATGCAAATATGTTCCGACGGTACGATAAAATTCCGTCGATATATAATTCCATATGTCGACGGTAACTTCTAACCGTCGGCAATATTTGACCGTCAACAATTCCCCGACGGAATATTCACCTTTCGTCGGTATATGTACCGACCGCACAGATTTACCGTCGGTATATTAATAGATTATGTACCGACGGACGTCATTGTCGTCCGTAAATACAAGATACTTACCAACGGACAGCTATACCATCGGTAAATGGCGAAGCAATTAAATTGCTGGAACGATTCCCGCTTTTTTTACCGTCGCCGAGACATTTTCCGTCGCTATTGTCTGTCGCAGATTTTGGGCTGAATTTTTTCCTACAATATTATCGACGGATTGATTGTCCGTCAGGAAAATTTTCTGTTCTTCGACGGATTATTTACGTTCCGTCGACAAACGGCGACAGAAGTTTTGTCGTCGGTAATATTCCGACGCTAATTCGCAATTTTCTTGTAGTGAATAACATTTGGAAAATGGTGATTTTTTAGATAAAAATTTGAGAGAAATTAAATTGGTCTAGAAAGCCCAATGACTTGTTTTCTAAAACAATAAATTATGAGAATTGCATCTTTTTTATATCAATTAGATATCTATAATTATTCCACTTATCTTGATTTGATTTGTCTAAGTATATTATACAAGTGTTGGCATCAATGATAGATACTCCTCGAAGTTATTGACAAATAGATAATTGTGAAAGAGATTGTATCTTCCAATGCTTCATATTCATTATTTTCAGCTCATATGACAATACTTCAATTTGATTTTTATAAAATTTGAGAATTCCAACTCATTACTATTCTTTTCTAATATTCAATTAAATCCTAGAAACTATTTTAAGACTTTTCGATTAGTTTTAAATTCCTAAGTACATCTCTAGGTCCCTTTTCTCAACTTAAGAAAAACCTAGAAACCACTTTAGGACTCTTTGTTTAGTTTTTAATTCTATATACCTCTCTAGTTTCCTTTTTTACTTTGGCCAAAACCCTAGAAACCATTTTAGAACTCTCCGTTGAGTTCTAGATTACTATATACCTTTCTAAATCACTTCTCACTTTAGAAAAAATCTTAGATACCTCTATAAGATTCTCCATTTAAATTTAAATCCCTAGACAACTTCATGGGTCTTCCATCTCATTCTTTAGTTAAAAAATCCTATATATCTTTCTAAGTTCCTCATGATAAGTTTAAAGGCCTAGATACCTCTCTAAGTTTCTCTTTAGATTCTATAAATTTTATATCCTAGATATCTTTTTAGACTTTTTAAATTGTGTTATTAATCTTTTAATTTCTAATCCAAAATCTAAATATCTCTTTAGGTTTTAAATTTATTTTTGAATATTTTGAATTGCCAAATTCTTTTAATCTTCTAGCCAATTTAGTTTTATTTCATTCATTTCATTCTTTATTCATTTAACTACATGTGATAGACAATATTAAGGTCAATTATACACTTCTAAAATGCATAAAGAGGGGCATTTTACTTAATTTTGTCCAACTTTATTTATACCTTTTTATTTATCTCATCAAGTTTATTTTAAATATACACATATAAGATTGTATTTATATCCATTTACATTGTGTCTATTTACACTTTTACCATGTTTAATTTTTATTGCATATATAAAGTTTAATTTCATTTTTATTAATTTTTATTGCATTTTACTGTATGAAGTTTAATTTCATTTTTATTATTTCTATTTCTATTTATTTTAAATTATAATTAAATACTAATTATGAGTAGTTATCCTTTCGAAAAGCTCGATAACAAGTAAGTAACATCTTAGGTTTGCCCACAGGTTAACGTATCTTGATGGAAGTTGTCGTAACGCAACTTTCTTAAATGGACTAAAAATTAAGGATTGAGGCTAGTAACTTCCCATTCATATACAACTACTCAAATATGATATTATTAGGGAAAATTATTAATATAGAAAATTCTCATTCATTAATTAATTACACATTAATACTTGATGAATGTATCAGATTAAAAGAAAGGCAAACATAAAATTGTTCCTCTCTCTGCCTTAATTTATGCGTTTAAGAAAAACTTACACATTTATCAGAAAAGTGGATGTAAACTAAAGAAGGGAGAAGGGGAGAGAAACCAAATTTTCTACATAAAGAAGTTAATTGTTATTAAGATCAAATATTATGTCTTCTTTGTAAAATCTAGGTATGAGAAAATTATTAGTTTCAAGATCCTTTACAATGTAAAAAAATTCAATTTATCCTTACATGTGGTATCAGAGCATAGTTTAGAAACCTATAATTTTCAAACTAAAATAGTGAAAATTTATTGTTGAAGAACCTATCTATGATGAATAATGTCTTCTACCTATGATCCACCTATGAAATTTACTTATAGCATCTTTGCAAATTACATGTCTGAAATCTAAATAATTGTCCATAAACGCAATAGGAGAGGGATACAAATTTTGCACTTGTAACAGTATGAAGAAATATAACGGTATTGCTATGAATTTTATATTATGTGCTTCTCTCACATTGTGTGATTTCCAAGATCTACCCATATCTATATGTCTTATCTGTTGATTTATCTTATATGCATTTAATATGTGATGTCTTTTGTCTTATATGCATTTAATTTGTGATGTCTTTTGTCTTATATGCATTTAATTTGTGATGTCTTTTTGTCTTATATGCATTTAAATAAAAAAAATCATAATTTATATACATGATCCTATCTCAGAATATATAGTTTGTGATCACCAAAGTGACCAAGTTACAATGATTAAAATATCATCCATAAAATAGTCATTTATTCATGACACTCATGAAATGCCAATTAGGAAAATTGATGAATAAATGATGTTAATTGATTATTAGAACTTTAGGATTTTCCCAAAGGAAAATCAATTATTCTATGATTAGTGAGCATGATTGAAGAAATTAAATTTCTTAAGTCAAATATATTTTGTTTATCCAAAGATGACATATGTGTTTAGTTAAGAATTTTAATTTCTTGATAATGATGAAAAGTGGCATTTATTTATGATTGTGTGTTGTAGTCTATACCCAAAGGTGTTCTATAATTTACTATGAGGTTTGATTTGAATCTATTAGAGAATTAGTTATGAGTATTTGTGTTTTATTTGTGGCAATTTTGTTTCATTCATAAGCTTCTTCTATTACCGTATTTAATGGTTTGAACTTCTCTTAATGGAATGAACAAGTCAATTTTCACTTAGGTGTGTTAGTTCTTGACTTGGCACTTTTGGAAGAAAAACCCGCTGTTATTACTGATTTAAGCAGCGAGAAAGAGAAGTCCAAATATGAATCTTGGATATGGTCTAACAGATTGAGTCTTATGTTTATGCGAATGACTATGGCGAATAACATCAAGACTACTATTCCACAAACAAAAAATGCAAAGGAATACTTAAAGTTTGTGGAAGAACACTTTCATTTTACAGACAAGCCACTTTGTCACGACTCGGAACCACATCGGGCATATGACAACCGCCGCATACCCAGGCTAAGGATACTTACGGTATCCTTAACCTGACTATGCAAGGCTAATTGGACATCTTAAAAAAACATTTCGGCAGCACAACGATTGCATTTTGAAAATCCCAAAATGAAAAACTCCTGTAAATTAGTTTCAAATGCACTTCTATATTCACATTAAAACTTTACCACAACTTCTGGACTTTGAAGTCCACTTAAGAGCAATCTCAACAACAGTACAAAAATGTTCATACATAAAGTCATTTACAAAACACAAGAAAGATGAGAGTTAATTTACAAAATTAAAAAGCATATCGACATAATCATAAGCCACTATACAACAAAAGTACCAAACAGAGACTGCCTACGTGCGGTAATGCCCCAAAATTTTCAAAAGAGCGCACTATCTACTCAAAGCTTTAAGCTCACCAAACTAACCTGCATGGTTGGAAAGCGGAGGGGGTGAGTACACTATGTACTTAGTGAGCAGGAAAAATATATATCGCAAATAGAACCCGGTACATACCAAGACAGTCAAGATAACCTGAGGACGGGTTTTTCACGCATCTAGCATGCACATAACAACCTATGAAGTGAACATACATAACATAGAAACACACAGGCTTAGCCTATGACTCAAACATATACTGGTTAGGAACCAGATGGCCTAGCCTATTAATCACTTATCTAGTGAACATAGGTTCCAGTTTCAGTACACAAGAGCAAAAGAACATCACATGTATAAATCAAATCTCGTCAGGAAGCCAAAATAGTTACACATGTCGCCACTAGTCGGCCAAACTAGTGTGCACACCCACCAATTCTCAGTGTTGGCTCGACTTTCATCTGTGGTGAATCCAGACTACGGTCGACAAGAGCGTCATGATCCTAGGTGATGACATCGTCAGTGACCAGACCTCTAGGTGTGCAATCACCCACAAGTCCTATAAAATAGTGTTATTACAAGGGCTCAACTTTTAGGTACCAGCGTTAAGGGTACAGGGGTTACTTAATCTATTGTGCCTTGCACACGATTGGGCAATCGTTTCCTCACCAATCACAAAAAAATCATATACAAATATTAATTACAAAAAAATCAAGTAAGATACCATGCCTTTATTTATCAATCCAACCGATAAAATGGAACCTTGTCATAATTCTAAGCCAAAAGAGAATACATACATACACATACATGACTCGGTTATGTATGTGTAACTTTTAAAATATTATTTCATGCAGTGAAAGTCATCTTTTTCACTCCAAGTGCAAAGAATTATTCAAAACAATGTCGTTTATTAAATATATAAATATACTAGCATCAATTTGAGATTCGATTCTACTATGCATTACCTAGGTTCAAAATTCACATACAAGTCATCATGCATGTCTTGGGATGTCCTAATCCAATTTGAGAGATATGTTTCTCCCAACTCACCTCAAAAGAAGGTGTACACTCCTTTGACTTCAACAATCCTCGGTACGAGCTCCTTGATTCATAGCTCTCGAGCCTTTATGTATAAATGCAATGTATTTACTACTCAAACATATATCTCATATTTATACACTATCACATAAGTGTATAAAGCACAATATCACAATTTGTAAGCTATATGATTCGGCCATGAAGCTTCTTACGTGGTTACTTCTCTTATTGTTCACATAAGCTTTCTTTTGCATTTTCCAAGGAATTTAATGCCTTTGATCCAATACTTACAAATTTCAAACCATAATTAAGCAAATTTTTATCCAACCACATTAGGCCACTACTCATCAATCTAAGCAATAATTCAAGTTTGCTCTAAGTAAACATGAAAGCCTCTTTCCAATGAACATCATCAAAATCCTTAAATTCTAAGCAAAGTTCACTTAGGCATTTTATCAAACACATGAAGGCATAAACTTGAAAGCCTCCTTCTAATGTACTTCTTTCTTATTTTTCATCATCAATTCACATTATACATACACAATTAACATCATAGAATTCATTTAAACTATCAATTTCAAAAGATGTTCAAAATTTCACCAACTTTCACCAAAGAGAGGGCATTTCGGTTTTGGCTTAAAGAAGCTTCTCCATGACTCATTCATCTAAACCATGTCTCATGCATATTCAAGCTTGGAGAACAAAATATCTTAACACCAAACTCCAAATCATAATGTAGAGAGAGATGAGACAAAATTTACCTAAAATTTTCTTTGGTGATATCTTAAAATCCTTTGAGAATTTCTCAAATATAATGATAGATTTGAGTTCTTTGACCCCAAATTAACTTAGAACACCTTGGTTTGGGTTGGAGAATCAAAGGAATGGTGGAAATTTGATGATGACTAAAAATTCTTCTTCTTCTCCTCTCTTCTCCTTTCTTCTCCTTTCTTTTTAAGTAAAAACAAAGTGTTCTTAATGTTTTATAGTGGGATGCTCGGCCACACAAGGAGAAGGGTCTAGAATTTGACTCTTCTTTGACCAAATATGGTGAATTTACCTTTTTGTCCTTATTTTATGTGAAATTACCATTTTACCCTTCAAAATTTTCCTAAATTTGCAATTAAGCCCAAGATTTGAGAATGACCAAAAATTTTATTTTCATTGTAGTCCTCGGACTTTTGTAAATTATAATTAAGCTCCTTGGCCTTATAAAATTACATATTGGTCCTCTAAGAATTTAAAAATTACATTTAAGTCCCTTAACTTTTAATAGGTTGTAAATAAGCCCTTATGTTCATCAACTTTTCCAATTAAGCTTTCTAAGTGTCCAATAAGTCTAAAAATGATGTCTAATCACCTCTAAGGTATTAGAACATATTTAACTTGGCCACCATGGCCATATCCATCCAATGGACTCGGTTTTACACACTTAGAAGCTTATATGTCAGAAATTTCCAAGATTTCGCATACCGATGAACTATAAGTTCATATAAGGGCACATAGCATTACATATCACTAGCATAAATATCGAAAGGATTCAAATACATTTTTGAACTCATATACAACCATGTATATGTCAATATATAGTAGTATCTCCAAATACAGACCAATAAAAAAAAGGGCTCAAAGAGTCCAACATTTCATACTTGCTGGTAGACTAATGGCACAACTCATGACCATAAAGTTTGATGGGTTGCGGACTATGCAAGAATATACCATTGAGATGACTAATATAGCAACAAGATTGAAGACATTAAGTATGGCTGTAGATGACTCCTTTCTGGTTCAGTTTATTTTGAACTCACTGCCACCTGAATATGGTGCCTTTCAAATTAACTGTAACATTATTAACGAAAAGTGGGATGTTAATGAATTGACTAACAAGCTTATTCAAAAGGAAAACATAATAAAGAACATGGGAAGTCATTCGGTCAACCTCACATTTCAAGTAGCTAGTGAAGAACCAAAGGTAAAAGCCAAAAGTTTTAAGAAAAAGAAAAGGCCTGCTAAAGCACCTCGGGCTGAAAAGAAGGAACAGAATGATGGTAGGTGTCAGTTCTGTAAGAAAGAAGGGAACTATTAGAAAGATTGCATTAAACGTAAGGCATGGTTTGAAACGAAAGGTAGATCTAATACTTTTGTATGTTTCGAATCTAATTTAATTTATGTTCCTCATAATACTTGGTGGCTTGATTCTGGAGCTACTACTCATGTATCCAATATGATGCAGAGATTCTTTACGATTCAAACTACAAGTCAAATTGAAATTTTCCTATATATGAGAAATTGTAACAAGGCTCAAATTGAAGGCATAGGGACTTATCGTTTGGTCTTAGATACTAGTTATTATTTAGACCTATTAAAGACTCGTTATGTATCTTCAATTTCTAGGAACCTTATTTCTGTTTCAAAGTTGGATGATTATGGTATTAATTTTAATATTGGACATGGTTGTTTCAATTTATATAAGAACTCTAAACTTATTTGTTTTGGTAGTCTTGTTGATGTATAAATTGAAACATGATGATCAATTTTCTGAATCCTTACTTACTGTGCATCAAAATATTGGAATTAAGCATTGTATGCTTAATGAAAGTTCAACTTTTTGTTGGCATGAACGTTTAGGTCATGTATCTAAAGAAAGATTAGTAAAGAATGAGAAGATCTCAAAGAATAAGGAAATCAACTATTTTAAGTGACTATGAAGTTTGTTTGTAAGAATCAAATCTTGATATTGGAATTAATAAAGATCTAGTGTCATTTTCACAAGCCATAGAATGTGCTGAGTTAGAAAAGTTGGTTAATGCCATAAAGGAAGAGTTAAAATTCATCAGTGACAACATAGTCTAAGACATCGTTAAATTGTCAGAAGGTTCCAAACAAGTTGGGTGTAAATATTAGGACCAAACTTGACTCGAATGCTAATATCGAACGATATAAGGCTAGACTTGTTGCTAAAGGATATACTAAAAAATGATGGCATTGATTATAAAGAAATATTTTCACCTGCCTCAAAGAAAGACTCATTGCTTATTATTATGGAATTGGTAGTTCATTTTGATTTAGAGTTACACAAATGGATGTGAAAATAGCCTTTCTAAATGGAAATCTTAAAAATGAAGTTTATATGAACTAACCCGAAGGTTTTTCAATTGAAGGAAAAGGTCTTATGGTATGTAAACTTAAGAAATCAATATATGGACTCAAACAGGTTCTAGGCAATGACATATTAAGTTTAATGATACCATCACCTCTTTAGGTTTCAAAGAAAATCTTGTTATTCGTTGTATATACCGAAAGATCAGTGGGAATTTTATTTTTAGTCTTATATGTTGAAGATATCTTGCTTGCTACTAATGATTTGAGAATGTTGTGTGAGATAAAAGATTATCTCTCAAAGAATTTTGAAATAAAAGATATGGGAGAGACATCCTATGTAATAGGAATTGAAATCTTCCGTGATAGATCACAAGGACTATTGGGATTATCTCTAAAAACCTACATTGAAAGAATTCTAGAGAGACTTAATATGAAAAAAATGTTCTTTTGGAATTGTTCCGGTTCAAAAAGGAGACAAATTTAGTCTTATGCAATGTCCAAAGAATGATATAGAACGAAAGCAAATGAAATCAATTCCTTATGCTTTTGTTGTGGAAGGTCTATTGTACGCTCAAACTTGTACAAGACCGGGTATTAGTTTTACAGTTGAAATGCTAGGTGGGAATCAAAGTAACACCGGAATTGATCATTGGAAAGCTACAAAGAAAGTTTTAAGATATCTTTAAGGAACAAAGAATTACATGCTCATGTATAGAAGATCTAATCACTTAAAAGCGATTAGATACTTAGATGAAGATTTTGTTGGATGCATTGATAGCAGAAAGTCAACTTATGGTTATTTGTTCTTTGTTGCCAAAGGAGCAATATCATGGAAAAGTGCTAAATAATCTATCATAGTTTCACCCACCATGAAACCAGAATTTGTGGCATGTTTTGAAGCCATAATACATGCATTAAGGCTGTGAAACTTTATTTCAAGACTTGGGTTGTCGATACTATTAATAAGTTGCTGAAATTTTATTATGATAATTCTGTAACGATGTTCTCCAAAAAATGACAAATACTTAAGATGTGCCAAACATATAGAGCTAAAGTATTTTGTCGTAAAGGAGGAGGCTCAAAAACTGAGAGTGTCTATTGAGCATATTAGAGTAGATCTTATGATGGCAAATCCGTTAACTAAAGGTTTACAACCAAAGACATTTAAAGAACATGTACAAAGAATGGGTCTTGGTTATCCTTTTGAATGATGCATCTAATGAAGTTGACACTTTGAGCTCATTAATGTGTTTCTGATATAATCGTTTCTAGTTATAGTGTGCACATAATTGTATTATGACATGTTATAACTTGAATTTACTATAATCATTACTGTAGGCCATGATGAAATTTATATGTCATTTATAGGTCTAGTATAATAAAACATTGGTATTTGTGGTATATAGAACGGAGTATGGTATGTAATAAATATACAACCGCCATAGCCCACATTCAGTGTTTTATCATGTTTAGATAATTATAATATTTTGATGATGAGTTTCGATACTTAATTGTAAATACATCATAGTTATGCATTAGATTCATCCAATTTTAAGCGAAGTGGGAGAATGTTGGAAGTTGCCATAAGTCAACTTTCTTAAGTGGCCTAAAAATTAGAGATTAAGGCTAGTAACTTCCCATTTAGATACAACTACTCAAATATGATATTATTAGGAAAAATTATTAATATAGAAAATTCTCATCCGTTAATCAATTACAAATTTATACATGATGGACGTATCAGATTAACAGAAAGACACATAAAATTGGTCCTCTCTTTGCCTTAATTTATACATTTAAGAAAAAATTACGCATTCATCAGAAAAGAGCATGTAAACTAAAGAAAGGGAGAAAGGGAGAAAAACTAATTTTTCTACGCAAAGAAGGTAATTGTTATCAAGATCAAACATCGTGTTTTTTCGTCAAATCCAGCTATGTGAAAATTATTGAGTTCAAGATCCTTTATAATGTAGAAAAAAATCAATTTCTCCTTACATATCTTTCATATAAAGTTCCCATTTAAGTATTAGCTGATACGAGTATTACGTGTATGGAAAGAAAAGAGAAATTATTAAGGAGTCTATAAGGTAATAGAAATTCGGTAGTTTATTAGATGGTCTGTACATACTTAACGATTACCTTAGAAAATATAACTAAAGCCTCCATTTTTCCACTAGCTCTTTCTTGCTAAATAAACAAGATGAATTCTGCCCGCACGCAATTGATAAAAGTTTCCACCAAGGTTCTTCATTTCATCCATCAAAAGCAACTATTTTTTTCAAATAAAACTAGTGAGGTGGGATGTAGTTTGGTCCACTAAATTTATCTACAAGTGCTGTACACTTCCTGCTCTATATATTCCACATTGTCGTGTATCTTAAAGCCATCTAATCTTAGACATTAAAAGAAAATTGCGGTTGAAAACAGCATCAAGTGGGCCAATTCATGCTTCCGATTGGACACTATTCCAACTTGTTATACAATCACCCAACACGCATATATGTACTACAATTCCTTGTTCTTGCATAATTGGAATATACACTTGGATCCTGTCACTTTTATTTTATCACGAAGTACATGGATAAGGATGTAAAAATTGAGATTGCTCTTCTTAAATTTAAAAATGTTACAAGGATCTCGAGACAAACTCCAAACTTCGGTGACATGTTAGTATGTCCAAACCCTTCGACGCTCTCTATGTTGATAACAAGCCAATCGGTTGTCATGGCAGCTCTCGAAAGGCAAGTTCAAGTCGAAGGTTGTACGTTTCTACTTGGATATTCAGCCCAAGTGGTGATATATTATCAGGCCATTACATCTTAAAATATGCAGCCGAAAACAACGCCACATGGGGCTGATGCTTATCATACTACAAGATGTTATACAATTCCCCGGCATGCATAAATGTATTACAGTTCCTCGTTCTTACATCATTGTAATAGACACCTCGATTCTATCCTTTATATCTGTCCAAATTGATAACAATATAAAAAAGATTCAAGACTGCCAGTCACTAGAATCATAATCACAGACTAAATTCAAACATAAGTGACTTGTCAATACCTCTGAGACCTGAGATTCTGTTTGAGTTGATTGTAAATTCTCCACAACCAAGTCATCAAGTTGAGCTGAAGGGCGGCAGCCACGATCAAAGAGAAATACTGCCATATCAAGTACATTTATGCACGAGTCCAGATAGAAAATGGGGGTATTCTTATGTCTGAATCTTGGTTTAGTTCTTTTCGGATTCTAGCTTGGCGGTCAAAATGTTCTGTTTCTTTTTTCTTTTAAAATAAAGATAGCTTAGCTTGAAAATTTTTAACATCGGGAAATCACTTTTTGTCAAATATAACCTTAACTCCCAACTCAATCTCTTCACTTTCGGCAGTAATAGCTAAACGTGCGACTGCTTTTGAAGGTTGATGTCTCTGGACATATTTTCCAGCTTCGATTAATTTCAACATAGTTTTGAGTAATAAACTCGGATTTTCCAAAATCTGATAAAAGGGACGAAATCCATCATAGCATAATTAGTTACCGATAAAGGGGTTGAAGAATGTCTCCTCCACAAGAATGATATTAATTAATTATGGTCCAATGAATCCTATAACCCAAAAAAGGAAATGTTAGAAGGAACGAAAGAACCTGAGGTCTTCCGCTGAATGAATAGCTAAATTCTCCCTCAGGTGTCTTTTGGAGCCAAGAAAGGCCATTCTGGACCAGAACAATCAGTTCACTACTATGAATGTTCAACACAAAAAGTGCAGGGTCATGCATCACTAAATGATTAAACATCCTTCAACGGCACAGGCTCCAACTTGCCCAGCCCTGGGCAGAGACAAGCTAGGCCTCTACTCAGAGCCCACTTTTAATAATATAAAATATAAATTATTTTTAAAAAAATTTAATTTATTTTTAATTAAAATCAAGAGCCCACATCTTCTCTTTCGCTCCGGGCCTATAAAATCTCAGGACCGGCCCTACTGCGAATGCATGTCATGGCATCTCTCTCTTTGTTTTGATACTAAAGTAAGATGCTTGAAAGTAATCTGCAGACTTCATCTTCTTGTTTTTTTCATTCTCAAAAGCACAACAAAATGAGACTTGTGGAGTTATAATAAGAGGAAGATTTCATATTATTTCAGCAAAAACTGTATCTCAGCACATTATTTGGTTTAAGATATTATGCATGGCCACAGAAAGACAGCACATGTAAGACACATGAGCCAGTTGCGAACGTCACTCGAGTCCCTCGATATGTTGTCATACACTACAGCATATCTCATCAAAATTCAATAATTTTCACACACCAAATCATACGTCTATGTAATAACAGTTGGAGCACATCTGCCAGTGAATTCCTGCATCTTTGAAAGTTTAAGAGCAACCTCCACCTGCAAGCACATGCATCAAATATCAGCAGAAAAATAAACAAGGCATGGCAAGCTAAGGAAACAAAGTTCAACATATCTTACAAGTGGAGCAAGTGCTTCTTGAGAATCTCTTCCTGTTTTGGCTGGATCCTTCTCATACTGCTCAATGTAGAGACGGATCGTTGCACCCTCTGAACCAGTTCCCGATAGGCGGAAAACCTGCATTTATGTTTATATGTTAACTTGTCAGTATATGCTTAGAACAAGTATGATAATTGAATATCTGACATATATCTCCCCCTCCCAGCTCTCTTCTCTCCAACTCGTAAAACATGTCTCACTTCAGAGCAACATAATCCTAGAAGAGCCCAAGAACATCTGTCTCACTTCAGAGCAACAAAACCGTAGAAGAGCCCACCACCATTTTCTCTTTTATAATTGACTAGAAAAGGTAATGATTGTTGAATACTGGAAGTTGCCACAATATGTAAGCAAAGGAGTAGGGTGCTAACTAGGGTAAAATTTAAGGATCGCTACAGCTATCGCAAATTGACAACATTCTGAATGTCAACCAGAAAACTCATGATTCAGACATATTTGCACAAGTTGTATAAACCTCACTTGAGACTAGCACAATTAAGATAACTCATGACACTTATAAACCAGCACAACTATGTGATGTATTGGGACAACTGCCTGTACATGAACAAAGCAAGGTTTGGGTCGAAGTCTCTTTTTTTCTTCCCCATTTATTGATAAAAACTTCGCACGCTGAGTTAAAACTCAAATCCCGTTAAGAGAATGGTTTTTGTAGATCTTAAATCCAGTACCTGCTAAGGTCTTGTAGAAGAGAAAATCAAAGTAACGCAATTCCTAAATACTAATACTAAATAATTACTGGAACATCAGATAAAACTGGAAGGATATTTTCTTCTGGTTGAAGATGTCGTGTATAAAACTGGAAGGATAGGGAGTTTTCTTTTGGTTGAAAATGTGAAATCTTGTTTACAATTATTATGTACACCCGTCTATCCGATCAATACTTTACTAAACAGCCAGCAATCACCTTTATGCAATTTATTTTACAAATTTCTTTAAACAGTAATCAATCATTATGGTTATTGATCACAGTATTTGAGTCCCTGATACTTCAAAATATTCAGCAGCTTTGTGCACAGCCATACCTAACAGCACTCAAGTTCAATCCCAAGTTCATATCTATTTATTCCATATGACCACAACTAATTCCAAGCTCTACTTGGAACAAAAGCAAAACTGCGTCGGCTTACCAATCGTGAGCCATCCTCAAACAAATACCGAATTCCCTGGTGGCTTGAGATAGAACCATCAACAGGATCCTTATATTCAAATTCATCACCATGAACAACCTTTGAAACATCCGATCGTGCTTTCTTCACAATACTATCAGGAAAAAAGATGCATTGCCAATAAGATTGTGTGCAATTAAGCCAAAGGAACAAGAGATTAAAACAGAGAATTAAAAATCCCTTTGGACACCATAATCACATAATGAAGTTCAAAATAAATTCTGAATGCAAAATGTGCATTTAATCCAAGAGGGAGAGGAGAAGAAAATGAAAAAATAATCAAAAAATACAATAGGGCACCATAATAGCAAAATGATGCCCAGATGAAGGTTTCAAACTTAAAATGTGAATGCAAGAGCACCTAAGTTCAAGCTAATATTAGTGTGCGTTTATGAAAGTTGATTTTCAAGATATATCTGAACATAAGCAAGTTTCAAACAATTCTGCATAAGCACTATGTACAATAACTATTTTGTCCCACTTAGGTTATCATATCTAAAATGGTTGTCTTTGAACAAAATGATTTGCACGATAAACACTACTAATAACAGATACTTTTTATAATTAGGTGATCATCTCTAAGAGTTATCGTGTTTTAACAAACTACTTCATCGAATAAATTTATGGGACAAAAAGTTATTTCAACTTGGTTGATTTTTAAAGAGTAAATCTTAAAATAGACTCCAATGCAGCTAAATAAACCATTTTCTTTTTAGCTTAGACCAAAACCTTATCTTAGATAGCTGCAGTTTCTTTCAATTCACATGTACTCAGTTTAATGATCCACTCATGGTTCTCAGCTTCTTGTAAACATTTACCATATCATGTTTTAAGTTATTTTTGACTTAACTTTCCTAATAGGGGATACATGTTGTCCATAACACAGACAACTTCTACTAGTTCCACTTGATTCCAGAAGAGATTAACTAAAACTATAAATTTCTGAAAAAAAAAAATACAAGGCATGCCCAGTGCAATCAGATCTTTCGCACCATCACTAGCCCACTAGTGCAAGTTTCCCAAGGTATTCAACTCCATCCTTTTATTGCTGACTTTAATTCTTGTCTGTTACTTTTAGATATTTCTAAGCTGGATTTCATACACCAACCTATATCTTTGTCTATCTGCTTAGGGATAACAAGGGAAAAACATTATCCATACAGCTAAACAAGTGAAGCATTGCCGAACTGATGATCATTTTTTTTTTCAAATGAAAGTCAAATGAAATATTTATTACAATGATGCTAGTAAGACTTGAGCATATACCCAAAAAAAGCACATGCAATTAAGGCCACACCAAAACAAAATATTGATCATTAGATTACATTACAAACTAAGGGCAAAAAATGATCCCATCCAAAAATGAAAATCACATATTTCCATCACATAACCCGTCAAGCAAACCGAAAGCTTGAACTAGACTTCATGGAATGGAAAGGCAAAGCAAAACGTGGGCCAATTTCTATTCAATGTTATAAGGGAACTCCAACCAAGCTTTGATAGCAGATTGCTTAAACAAAATATCACAGAAAACTAAAAGAATTTGTATCAAGTGGAAATATGGTTTGAATCAAAAGAGGTAGCATATGTCAAAAAGAGATTACTAAATCTGTATGTAACCAAGTCACTGAGATAGAAGGCATTTAACCAATTTGAAAGCACGATCTGTTCAGAGCTATTTGCAGAACCAACATATTCAAATTCAGGATTTCAAATTAACAATAAAAAACAAGGACTTATTGAACATGTGCCAGGGAGTTTCCATGTTTAACAATCAGATATATTGCAAGAAACAGTACTTTGAGCAACAGATATACACAAGGCCCCAACAGAATACAAGTATGTCATCAAAAGTAGCAAAAAGAACTCATGTTTTCTCCAAAACAGTTCTTAGCTAGTACTAACACTTACTCGTTAACTTCAGCAAGAGAGGATTGCAATTTAACCAAGTGGGCCATGAGATCCTTTGCTGCATTTGCATCAACATTCTTCAAGAAGCATAAACAAGTGAGATTCACTCCAACTTCCTTCCAGGTAGAATGAAAATGACAACAATACAGAAATTTCCAACCTCATAGTCATATCGAGTATAATAGTGGCGACCATAGGTAGCCCAATGCTTGCGAACAATATCTTCAACAGTTACAAGCTTTCCTCCATTAAGATTATCCTTGTTTTTGTAAGCCAGTATAGATAGCCAAGCCAGCACCGCCCAGATTCCATCCTTCTCTCGTATATGGTCTGAGCCTGTTGACAGAAGTTGATGGCAATAAGTTGTCATGCAACTAAATAGCAATTGCAACCTCCAACTACCAAACATAATTCTGAAAACACAAACCAGTTCCAAAACTTTCTTCACCACAAATTGAACACAATCCAGCATCCATAAGGTTCCCGAAAAACTTCCAGCCGGTGGGAACCTGACAATTAACAGTAAACAGCACATTTATATGCCACCATATCATAAGCATAAGAGGACAATCCTATAAGACTTTGTGCCAAAGTGTACCTCAAAAAATTTCAAATTAAGATGTTTGGCCACAACATCAAGAGCTGCTGAAGTTGGCATGCTCCTACAAGTAGAAAGTGTAAAAATTAATCATAAATTTCTGTGAGGAAAAAGAGAAGGATCTAATTACCCACAAAAAGAACAAAGAAAATACAAAAGCCTCAAAAACTCCGCAAACATTCCTTCAAGCTAACAACTTCAGATTTTGTAGATTTATATAACATACTAAGAAGATTGCATGCATAAGAAGTATTGGCAGTGTGAAATGAACATAAAAACAAAAAAGTCAAGAAGAAGAAGGTAACTAGCACAGTACTAAACCTTGCAACCCCCTTGAGGCCAGCAGAAAAATAGGGTATGGAGTCAACTGCATTTGCAGCAATAATGGCCACTGAATCTGATGGTGTAACAAAGAATCTGAAAATGAAATCGAATTAAAAACATGACCGAGGCACGAGAATAATTCCTCAATAGACACAATAAAAAAAGAGCCGCACATTGGCACTACCTTTTTCCAAGAATCATATTACGATCAGCATCACCGTCAGCAGCAGCACCAAATTCTGGGGGTTCACCTTCAGATCCTGATTTTCCCAATCCCATGCGAGCAACCAATTCCTTTGCGTAAGTTAGATTGGGATCTGGGTGCCCTCCTCCAAAATCCTCCTGTTAACATTAGCCAAGTAAATACAAAAGAAATCACATTAACTATTGGGATAAATGAGAAAGATGCTTAATTATTACTAGATATTCATCACAAACTTAAGACCTTGGGCACACAGTTCAATAACGAACTCTCCTTTGCACCAAGCTCCTCAACAAAAATACGCGTTGCATAAGCCCCAGCAACACCATGTAGTGCATCATAGCTTAAAATTGATGTCAAATAAAAATCACAATCATTTTGATGTCAAAAAGGATATTTAATACTCATAACACTCAGAAGAGTTGAAAAGGGAGTCCATCTACATACCAAAACGTGAATTTTGGACTTGTAAGCAGCTTTCGAATAGACTCAAAGTCAAAAATGGATCTGGAGCCATTGCAAAAAAACAAGGGTGAAATAATACGCAAGAGCAGTCACATGAGCATCTGACTTCCTTCTTTTTCTTGTTTTCTTTGAATAAACACATCTTATTGTAAAAGTATAAAGAGAACACAACTTAAATGCAGGAAAAAGAGACCAACCATTCCAAAAAGATGAATTTTATATTCAAAGTTCAATTAAATGGTGCTACAAAAATGAAAAGTTCAGTCAAATGGTTCTATAAAAACTTTATAACCATATACACAATTAGCAGGGCGACAATGTTACGTAATGCCTGCAGATGTTATAAGACATTGAACAAACAGCGTGTATAGATTTGATAATTTGTTCCTTGATAAAAACAATGTTAAACCATGCATGTCAGGATGTTAAACCATGCATGTCAGGATGATCATTTGAATCACCAAGGTTTGCTTTTTGTTTAATCCCTTGAACAGTACTTGGTGAAGGAATGCCTTGCACGCAAAAGCATGGTTAGGCTAGGTCTTACAATACACTTTGAATTCATAGTAGATAGTGTTGTAGTTTCCTATGGGTTTCGTTTTCTTTCAGATGCTAAAGATTGTCAAACCCATACATATCAGACAGAAATATCCACAGAATACACTGAATTCACTCTGGTGCTGTCCTGGTCGAAGCCGCGTAGGATTTACCCTTTGAAGACAGACGAAGTGCTGTCTTTCTGATTCTTGTAATTCTAAAATGACAAGGAAGTAGATTAAGAGCAGTATATCTGACTACACCCATCCTTTTAAAGAGAAACACATCAAAAATTGTCCAACCATGTTCAGGAAGTGAAGAAAATAAGCACCATCCCTGTGGTTATGGCTGTTTAAACTAAAGACATAACCACTCTCTCTTTCTCTTTCTTTTTAGACTTTCAAAAGTGACCAAAAACTTTAAATTTATTGACAACTTGTGGGTAAGTAAAAATATCATTCTGTTCAGATACAAGAAACATAAACATTATGTTATTCAACAATAAATTTTCGAAGAAGAAAACATGAAATCCTCCGAGTATGCTATCACATGTGTGCAAACACAAACACAAATAGTATATGATTTCAAGAGTGACTCAGAAACCCAACTAATTCTGAGGGCAAATTACTATTCGATACACCCATCCACACCCCACTTCCCATTTGAACTCAAAAACAACCTTAAGCCTATTACTTTAAGACCATAATCTGACTTTTGGGCCCATCAAGGCTTGGATGGAAAAGATAATGCCCACGTTTTAAACTTGAGTTTCAAGAGAAACAAGATTGACACAGTGATGTCTAGGATAATGTTTGATCCAATTTTCTACATTACAAATACTTTTCTATGTACGTGTTTTCCGTGTGTCAGAGAGAACGAGAATGGAACCCACTCAATGGGAACCCCTAAAAAATAAAGGAAGGGAATAAACAGAGAGAATAAACATAATACAGAAGCAATAGCTTACTTCATTAATTTCACATAATCATTCGCTGAGTCAAAAACCTCCACATCAAACTGCCCCTCAGGCCCACTAAAGCTAGTTACACCAATTGCACTGATATCCACCTGAATGCAAATGAACCATCATATAGTTCGTAATTGATCACTGGGGACAAGAAAAGATACATTAGTTATGGAGGATGCAGAAATACATTTGGCAGATCTGCAGTAAGATACTCCTTTATTGTTGTGGTGTTTTCATAAATCTTATTTGTTATTCCCTCAGGAGCAGGTCCACCATTTTCCATATTGTATTTGATCCCAAAATCCTGCAATCCAATAGGGAGTACCACACAATCAAAACTAGCAGATATAACAAGCAGTAAAAGTTTCAGTATTTCATTTGTTCAGATAAAATGGAAGTCCAAATTGACTTTCCACCCATTATAAGGCAGTATAACATTAAATATCCTTTCATTTCATGCAGACAGAAGAAGTAAATAGACAAATTATTAATAATACTGAACCATTTAAACTACATTGTTAAACTTTTACCTCATTTGGACCACCAGGATTATGGCTTGCTGTCAGTATAAAAGCTCCAGTTGCCTTGGATCCCTGATATTCAAAAAAGAAATTACTTATGTTCAACCTATAAGTTGGCCAATTATAGTTGACTTAATTATGAACCAGTAAATTGATATAAAAGGCAACTTACATCAACCCCAACTCTTTCACGTATAACAGCTGACACTGCAGGAGTGGAAAGCAATGCGTTCTGACCAACCCACACACGTCTTACTCCATTTGCAGCAGACATCTTAACAATGATCTGCCAACAAAAGAAATTTAGAAGAAATAATACATTGAAATACGGGAATTTAGAAGCATTGTAAGTCATAATAAAATAATGAAGACCATCTTGACTGCGGAAAAAGACCAACATGGACTATCTAATAATCTGTTTCCAGAAGCATGTTTTCCACTTAAAAGTTTTTCTTGCAATCTTATCTTAAATAATCTTCAATCAAAATCAAACAAATGCCTCAACAGAGGGACTCTATGGCCTACACATAATGGCTAAGGAGTCATTCTTGCAGTTAAGAAGTTTTTGTGCAACCAATAGTATGATTCATTTTCATTCATATTTGAAGTAGATGCAATTTGAGAAAAATAGTTCACTCGATTAATGAAATGGAATTTAGCAAGCAAAGACAGAAATACAGCCCTAAAAAGAAGACCATTTCAAAAATGATAACATCAAGGTCAATAACCTTTCAATCCAAAATGGCCTTTGCAAGCCAAGTGAAATCCAAACCTTCAAGAACAAATTAAAACGCCAGACCAATTGCAGTAAATTAGAAACATGTGCTCTCACATAAAGGACTACCATTTAAGTGGGCACTGTAGTAGGTTGCCCTTCAATCATAAACTATTCATGTTATCTGGCGCTAATAGCAGAACAGAGATGCAACAGCCAGTACAACATCTAGAAGATGAATGGTGCTTAACACAAACTCTGCAGAATAGCATCATAGAGGACAGAAGATACCTGAACAGCATCCTTTGAGAAATAACGACCATCACCAGAGACAACAAGTGTGGCGCCTGCATATGAGGAAAACCCAGAAATGACTTTTTTAACTCACTCTTTTGCGATGAATCAAGTATTATTGAAGATTCAACGAATGAGACACAATAATAGAACAATGTTACTTTAGCATAGACTGCACAGGAAGGTATAAACAAGTTACGGTGAAGACTTAGCAGAGAGGGAAGAAGCTACTAATGTAACTGGTTATAAAGAATGAAAATTTTAACATTGCATGAAACAACCATAAAGCCAGTGTCATTTAATTTATACTTCAAGTTTGAAACACTACACATCTAGCAACAAAATTGTGAGAACAGAACTGAAAAGCTAACCTCTAACTTTTTCTGCAGTAAGGGCATTGAACGTTGACTGGACAAAATTTTCCAAGTAATGGGGTTGCTTGAACACCTTCACCTGAAAGTAACAATCATGCTGATGTTAATATACATTAATAAGTCAACTCTATTCTAATAGCAGTAGTTCCAGAGAAGATATATCAACTAAAGGATATTACAAACCCAAGATAGACTGCATTATGTCAAGTAATATTATATAATTAAGGACAATGAAAGCGATTTTTTTTTCTTCAGAACACATAAAACGAAAATTTTGAGCTCTTCAGCTACACAAGAAAGACGCTGATGGTAATACCCGCAAACAACAGACTGTATTAAAAATTAAATTCTATACATACACGGCCATTTCATCGTATGGTAGTAATCAAATGAAAAGGAGATGACAAGTTGTGGTTTTACAAGTCCCACGCTAACTTTAAGGTCGACGTCACCCAAACATAAAAGAAACAAATTTCTACCAATTAAAATAAGTAGAAACCTTGAATTCATCTACATAATATTATTAAAGTTAAAAAATTGAAATCTCAGCCATACACCAACTACAATATCAAACTTGGGAAAGAAAAGCACAAATAATGTGATTATAGAAAACAAGTCGGTATACAGTGTCTCAGATACTTAAGCTCATTGAAAATGAAAATAAGTTAACAGGCCAGAGAGATGGATCCAAACAAATAGTAAGTTGATGAAGAAAAAACCAAAAATTGATTTGTTCAAAAGAGGTAGATATAGATCGAATTCAATACGTTTACGAAATAAAGCTAATAAATTCCTGATCCACAACACAAAAACAAAACCATGCGAACTGGAAGCAAAACTAAAGAGATGCAACGGATCTGATCAGAAACAAAAAGAAAAGAAGTAACAAAGAAGACGAATAAGACCTTTTTACGGAGACCAGAAGTACCAGGTTTCTGGCCATCGAAAGGAGTAGTCTGCACACGCGTAACCTTGAAGACTACCATTCTTTTGTTCTCTGCAACTCCAGAAAATTCCTTGTTAGACTTATGGAGAGATTGAGAAGAGATACGGTGGAAGAGTACAGTGACTGAAATATGGGAGGTACCTATATGTGCTTATGAGGAAATGGAACGCTATCTGAGGAGGACAAGCGTTTCGGTGACTCCTATAACTACGTTTAGAAACGCAACGGACGTTCTTTTTTCCTGAAGGTATAAATAAAAGAAAAGAGCATAAAAAGATGTTCGATTTCGAATGGGGCAACCGCAAAGCAATTAAAGCCTATTTGGTTTTTTCTTCATTACTGGGATTGGTGCCAGGTGGTTCTTAGATGGTGAGACCTGAGGTAGAGCGCTTCCAACGCAATTCAGATCTACCCCACCCTTGGAGAAGAATTTGTCTTAAATGAACAGTCACTTGTAGTTTGGAATTTAATAAATTATTGGATTAATTAGCCATTTTTACAATTTACTTAATCGTAAGATGTGAATATATCTCTATTTATTATGATCAATACTATTAATAATAACATAAGTATTGTTTGAGTTCTAATTAACTCTTTAATTTTCATTAGACCATCTGAATGAAAAAAAAGGTTGCACCTTACTCTATAACATTAAGGTTATTTTAGAGACGGAAGTGACCAAAATTGGTACTTCCACCATTTTACGGAAGGGATATATTCATTTGATTTCATTCTCGTGCTTTGTATAGATGACGCCCTCCCCATCAATGGCTAGAGAAAGAGGCAACAGACGGTACACCATTGTTTGGAACGTGATCCGCCTAGATGTAGACGTGCCGAATCGCGACTCTTCCATGGCTGAAATGCCTACAGCCGAAAATAAAAAGACGATGCTAGGCTGCTCCTTAAGGAATGGCATAGGGAGGTCGGGTCCGCCGTGATCAATGGTTGTTTTCATATATCTAACTATAACCAGGTTTTCCCATCACGAGTTACCTTGAAAAATCTTGAGTGCTTTGATTATCTAAATTTTAGTGCTTCTTGTTTCATGCCTAAACAATAAGCAAATAACTATGATTATCTATACCATTCATAGAGAAGAACAACATAGGATATAAGCGGGGACAAACAGTAAGATTGTACTGCGCAATTACAACCATAAGATGTACTTGAATTGCAAATTCAGAGGAGAGAGGTGAGAGGGCAGTCGAGGAGAATGAAAGTGTTATAAGAGGCAATATACGATCTTACCTGATTTTTAATCTACGTTGGTTTCATTTCTAATTACGTTTCCATCTTTAGTCACGCTTCATATAATTCACTTTAACAGTATAAGTTAACAAAGATGACCACTGGAATATATTTGAAACAAAATAATACTGCTTTATGCATTCAACTGTTACTTTTATATTTTGGAAATTATTGCAAAGTTGAATAAATTTCAAGCATAAACGATTCATTTAAAACAAGGAGATATTTGCTTTATTATTCTTAAGAGTATGTTTATGCTTAAGAGGGAAAGATAAAGTCGTCATTCAAACTTTGCAAGATAAAAGAGAAGTGAAAATCATGTACAACTGTTGTCAAATTAACAATTAGAACACATGATATGATACCCTAGTATAAGATGTGAATATCTTGATTGAGTTATGTTTAATTGAAAATTTGAAGTCCCGGTTAAGGATAATATATAGTTTTTTGCAACTTTAATTATTGGTGCAAGTAAATATCATTTATGGTTCGAATTTGCTAAAATTTGTTAGAAATTTTTACTTGTGTCTCTTCTTTGATATCTTGCTAGTTCGCTATTGTTTCAAAGAAACTTGTGCTCTCAATGATACATAATTTTTGTTTACTGCGATACAATACTAATAACAAAACAACCCAACATTTAGCGCATGGGACAAATTTGTCTATTAACATCACATAAGTTGGCAATTCTAACAGCTTTAAGCGTCTAACCTTGTAGATTTTTTTTTAGTGAGCATGAGTGGACATATGCATGAGGTCAATCAGCGAGCTAGCGTCTTGAACGTTTTCTTCTAGTTCTCCTAAGCAATGGCTTGCAGACAATCATCACCTAGATTCTCCATTCCCATTACGTGTGGTGGCTACAGGAGTTAACATTTTCGTTCAAGGTGAGCTAGAATCTAATCCATTCTAAGAGTTTTATCTTCATTTGGTATGGGTTCCTCTCATTGTTCTAAAAACACCTTTGCATTCTTTACCCAGGTAACTGAAATTGAATCTATATTCTTTTTTTTTGGGGGGTACAAGTGAGCAATTTAAAAATTGCTAGGTTCCCACCGGGATGGCCCTACGCCGAGCAACACCCAAGAACTCCTCCTGAAGAAAATGAAGCTGTATTGGGGAGTTCTCCAGGTAAGCAACTTCAAAGGGACCTCCGAAAGCCCAAGTAGCCAAATAGTCAGCATACATATTTGTTTTGCGATAAGCATGCACAACACATCACTGCCAAGGGCGACTAAGCAGTTTCTTACAGGCACGAATAATTGGATAGAATTTATCTGTAGGATAAAGGTTGCTATTTATTTTGTTAATAGCTAAAAGAGAGTCTAATTCGAGAGACACATTGCGGAAGCCTCGATTCCATGCCAACAGCAGTCCAAAATAAATTCCGAACAATTCAGCTCTCGTAATGTTCCCCCAACCGAGTCTCCTTGTGAAACCGCACAGCCAGCGTCCTTCAGCATTCCTGATAAGGCCTCCGATCGCTGTGTCTCCCGGATTTGTAGGTGCTAAGGCATCCACATTAATTTTGATGCAACCAGTGGGTGGTGGGCTTTAAGCAATTAGCATATCTTGTTTCATCATCAATGGCTTTTGCATCGTGCCATATTTGCGAAAATTCTGCACATTTGCATAAATGACATTAGTAGCATGGGAGGGCTAGACAAACTCTAGCTCAAAAACAACACAATTACGCCAGCGCCATATATACCAACAGGTATAACAGAAGAGGTCAGCCCAAGGAATATTATTAACAACAAGGAAAGAAGAGTTACAATAATTAACACAAATCCAACCAACAAGAGATAAAGAATTGAAAACATCTAACCGACGACTTTGGAGCCAAGAGGACTAGAGGACCTACGACCTTGGACAATCTCGAAGTAAATGTAAGATTGATTCATAATGATCGTCACATCTTGGACAATTGGCTATAGTAGTGATATGGCATCGGACACAAGCTTCACGTGTCAACAAGCGATTATGAACTGCAAGCCACGAGAAAAACTTAATGCGAGGAGGCAAGTTCTTCTTCCAAACTAAGTTCCAGTTGAAATTCCCTTGTGATGTCCCAAGTAGAAGATTATAAGCTGAATTTACAAAGAACACAACAGAGGGAGAAGCAGACCAAATAGTCCTGTTAGATTCTGCACGAACAGGCAGGAAAAGAGAAAGAAGATTATGGGTTACTGCGGGGAAAGAGTTCACAATATCCCGAAAAGCTGCTTCGTTGTCCAAATAATCAGATAGTTTCACATCTTGCAAAAGGGGCAGGGAATTTGGATCAATTAACGAGACTAACGCAGAGTTATCTAGCCATTTATCAAACTAAAAGGATGTTTAGTCACCATACTCAACCAATCTGGAACAACCAGTCTGAACAATATTCTTACTAGCACAAATGCTCCTCCAAGTATGAGAAGCGACAGATTTTACTGGCGATTGCAAAAATGTAGAGCTTGGAAAATATTTAGCCTTTAAAACACTAGCCCGTAAACCACTAGCATTGGACTCAAGTTTCCAACCAAGCTTAGCCAACAAAGCCAAGTTCATATCTGCAGTTTTTACGAAAACCCAAGCCACCTTCCTTAGGTGGACGACACACCATATCCCACTTAAGCAGCGGCACTTTCTGCTTAGTATCTGTTGAACCTTAAAGAAATTTCCTATTGAGAGAGTCAATTTCTGTGGATACAACAATAGGAAGTCGCGTAGTTTGCATAGTGTACGTAGCCATGGTATTAGTAACAGATTGAACAAGAGTGGCTCGACCAGCAAGCGAGAGTTGATCAGCCTTCCAAGTAGTCAATTTCTTCTTGATCCTCGTTAGAATATGGTCATAGATTCTTGGAGAAACACGCTGCGTATGAAGGAGAACATGAAGATACAATCCAAGATCAACACATGGAGCAATACCGGTACACCTTTGAATGTCGTTTACCATTGTCTTTGTAGTGTTCGAGGAAACATAAAGACCGAAAAAAGCACAAAAAGTATCTAAACAGGCGAGCATGTTTTTGCTTTGTTTAATTGAAGCTTCGCTCATAAAGATTAAATCATCAGCAAACATCACATGGGAAATAGTAGGCCCGCCCCTGGACAAACAAATAGGCTTCCAGGTACCCGCCGCTACTTCTTGTTCAATCAAGCAAGAAACTTATTCAGACATAACATAAAAAGAGAAGGAGATAAAGGTCACCTTGACAGAGACCCCGAGTTGGTTTAAAGTAATTAGTGACTTTCTCATCCCAAAAAAAATTCATCTCGGTAGAAGTGATGCAGAACATGATCAGAGACACAATGATAGAAGGAAACCCCACATCTTGAAGAACCCATCTCAAAAACTCTCAATCAATACGATCATAAGCCTTTTCAAAATCAATCTTCATCATCAAATCGCCACGTTTCCCTTTCTTTTTAGGGAAAGAGTGAATCGTCTCTTGAACAAGAATAATATTATCAAAAGTACCTCTGCCCGGAAGAAAACTACTTTAAGTAGGCGCTATAAATTGTTGGAGCCAAGGTCGGAGGCAATTCACATTGATCTTAGCCATAAGCTTTACCGAGACATTACAAAGCGAAATTGGCCGAAATTGAGTAGCCTTTTCTGGATGTTCAACTTTAGGGATAAGGCAAACCAACACCTGACTTAGAGTATCATCAAAACTCCCCTTTGTAAATGCATCTTGGACAAAGGAAACCAACGAATTCCCCATAATGGGCCAATTAGCCTGATAGAAGCCCGCCTGAAAACCATCCGGGCCAGGAGATTTAAAGGGGGCCATCTATTTTAAAGCTACAAGGACTTCATCAGTTTATGGAATGCGAATAATATCTAAAAGGAAACTCTCCTATATTGGTTGTGTACACCTTGGATAAACCTGTCGAAAATCTAATTTCAAAAGCTCGACCAAATAAACTTGATAAAAATGATGAAGAACAGTCCTTTGGACTTGTAAGTCATCCCAAATCCAATTACCAGCCTCATCTTTAATCATATGAATCCAATTCCAGTTCCGTCGAACTAAAACAGTTGTATGGAAGAAGCATGTGTTATGATCACCAAACTGAATCCAATTCTCTTTGGATTTTTGAAACCACAACAATTCCTCTTGATTAAGGAACTCATTATATTTACCACACAACCTTTTTTCCAAGGTAAAAATGCCCACTGAGTGCCACCTAGTCGAGCTAATAGAACACGTTTTCGTTTAAAAATATTCCCAAAAGTTTCTGAATTCCAATGTTGGGGAGCAAGCTGGACCTTGTGAAAATTCGAGTGAAGCCTAAGCTCATTATTCCAACTATCATGGAGGTCCTAAGAAAAAGAAGAATGGGTTTGCCATGCAGCTTCAAAACGAAAGGGCCTGGCATAACGATTAGTAGCAACCCGTTTCTCAAAAGAAACCAAAACTGAGCAATGATCACTATGAGCATGAGGTAAGTTACGCACAAAAGCCTCAGGAAAAGAATGCCTCCATTTCACACTACGTAAGGCTCGATCGAGTTTCTTTCGAATAAGCCTGGAGATACATTGCCTATTAGACCAAGTAAAACAACAACCTTGGGCATCAAGGTCAAGAAGTTTCTGGGTAGCAACAACCTTGCGAAATTCCTCAATATGCCATAAAGGTTCCGGATGACCACCCTGCTTTTCCGCACGCGACAAAACCTAATTAAAATCACCAATAAGAAGCCAAGGTAGGTCATCAAAATCTGAAAACTCTTGCAAGTAATCCTAAAGGAACTATCAGGTAACTGCCGCAGGACTCGCATACACTGCCATTAGTCCCTGGTAACTTTTTCAGGGGATGTAATAATAATAGATAAGAACTGACCACCCTTTTCAAACACTTGAATAGTGCTAATAGAACTTTTCCAAAGTACCCAAATATCACCAGAGAAATCCACTACATCTACTTTAACATGGTCGTCAAATCTCAAACTACGAATGACCTTATCTACTGTCCCTTTACTAATCCGAGGCTCGGCGATAATAAGAATGTCAACTTTATGGCCGCGAACAAGCTCTTTGATATTTCATTTACAAATGACACTGGTAGCACCCCTAACATTCCAAAAAAGAATCGTCATACACAATATAAAAATAGAAAGACAAGATAATTTAATCATGCATCGGCTCATCTATGTCCCCTTTATCATTAATGGCAGCTGCTTGCTCTTCAGCAGTAATGTATAGCAGGTCATCGCAGGAATTAACACCAGGTTCCACCTGAACAATACTATTGGGATCACTAAAGCCACCCAAGTTTCCTATAACTGAAGAAGGAGGATGAACTGGCGAAAGATTATTGGGGTTATTATTCTCAGCAGTTCGATCATGAGGTTGAATTGGATGGGACACTGCCATAGGGCTCTGTTGTAAAATATCAAAATTAGTACTAGTTGATGGGTGAATAAGTGTCTGTGCGAAAGTGGAAGAGGTAGACTCATTCTTGGAAGGTCCAATTAGAGAATCTAAACATTGAGTCTCAGAAACCACATTAGCAGAAGAGCCCACTTGAAAATGAAAGCCAGGCGATGGTTCCATGAATTGGGTAGACAAAAAAATAGCTGCTTTCCCTTTAGTGGAGGTCGCTCATTTTTCCTCTTGTCGTTTAAGGCCATTACTGTTACGAGATCGGGGAGAGGAAATTCAAATATTAAGAAAACTTTTATGACGCCAATTCTGTGCGTCTGCAAAATGAATTTTTTGTTTACTACTAGCAGCATATTTAGATTGGCATTATTTGTCACTAGCGTGACTCACGATGTCAAACTTATTGGCAAATGCGAAAAATCAATTCTCGTGTTGAGGCCACTATCAATCCCCACAGAAGTCTTGCCTTTAGGAGCGCCACCTGTCGACGGTCACCGAGAACAGCATTGGACCAACATCTAAGGTTCGAAGGAACTCTCAGTAGGTTGTGAGCGTGTCAGCTGTCTTGAAGAATAAACTTGGGTCCCTGCTTCAGCGTTATCATTGTGATCAGGTTGATCAGATCCCCTTGCATTGCTTTTTTGGCATCTGCTAATCGTCAGGGCATGTGTCTCGCTTATGGCCAAATTTACCACACTTGAAACAAATCAATTGAAGACCTTCATATTCAACCCGTTGGAGAAGTTTGCCAACAAAAATGGAAGAACTCAAAGACTTGAGGAGATCTAACTCAACACAAACACGGGCAAAGCTTCCACGCGCTACCCTTTGAGTAGTGGAATCAATACGAACCACCTTCCTGACTAATGACACAATTCGCTTCAAAGCCATATTCGAGTAGTATTCCAAAGGCAATTTCGGAAAGCGAACCTATCCTATAATGGAGTTGATCTGATTGGAAGATGGTTTGAAATGGGGAGTCCATTGCCTCAACATTAGAAAATGCCCATTGAGCATCCAAAACATGTTTATAATCATTTTTCTTCTCAAACTTGAGAAGAAAATAATCATGTCCCAAGTCGATAACCTTGTAGTTACCATCAATCTGCCACATGTGAATAACTCGCGAAGTGAGAATTTTGTAACCCAACACCTTTCCCAAGAGCTTGACAACGAGAGCATTCCGCTGTGGTCTTCGTAGTTCTTGTTTTTCAATCTTTGTAAAAACCACCATGAGGCTGACCCGTTAAATGCTTCTTGTAAGAAATAGGCGGGTCCTTCATATCAAACTGGCCACTTCCAGCTGCCATTGTTGGTGTCGTAGCCATCATCCCAGGCACTTGATTAGTATCGTTCTGATGACGTTTAAATTTTTTCCTTGTACTGCGAAGCACCTCATCCTCTATGGAGGGGTTAAACAAAGAGTTACTCATTTTTTCACTTGACAAGGAAGCTAGAGTTCCTCGCTAGTGTTGAATGTGAGGAAGCAAAAATATGCTACAATACTAGAGGAAACGAGAGTTGAGGAATCAGTAACTAAAGGATGATGAAAACCAGATCTAGATCGTGTGAATGGAGATCTAAGCAACTACCGAGACTAGAGTTATAAGTAGTGCACAGTCTAGATTTATGCTTAAAACTAGATCTAGATCTCGTGAATGGAGATCCAAGCACAGAGAGAGTAGATCTGGATGTAGGATGTAAACTCAAACAACAAAGGCAATCGAGCCTAAGAGGGATCCCAATACGTTGTAAGGTGTACTACTCAAAGAAACTGAGAAATCGCAGAAGCAAATAGTAGTTAATGAAGTGTATAGACAACACACACATACCAGACACCGCAACCTTATGTCGTTGTTCAACACACAAGTGAGCTTTGTGGTCACGCTGGATGTTGGCTGCACAAGGAAACACCACATAAATTAAAAAAAGTAACATAAGAGATAGACTGTAAAAATTTTAATCATAAATATCTTCAAAACTCGTGTTAGCTCTATCCCATTTTTGAAGTCGTATGTCTCTCTATAGTTTACTTGAAATGTCTTCGTAACTTAGATTAGGACTGCCGATTGGCCTTTTTGACCTAAATGTGCTCCAGATCTTTATAGAGGTTTTACAATTGAAGAATAAATGTTCAACTGTCTTTAGGTCACTCTTGCAAAGTACAAATGTGTCTTTGGAGTTTAGGAAACTTAGTCTATCTAGTATATAGGTAGCATGTTCCTCATTAGGAGCCATAACAGTAAGGAGATCCTTGGGAGCATATTTCTGCTCCATAATAGTTTCCATTAGGAAGTATAGGTCCCTTGTCTCTAAGAAATTCTCTTGTAGTGGAATTACTGTATTCCCTTGTATGGTGCCTTGTCCATATATATATTTATCCTATCTCCAAGGGATAGGATTACAAACTGTAAGTGAGCTTGAATCAAACCAGGCACTCCATGCCATTGATTATAACTAATCCAAACATTTATCTTTGAACTAAGGAAACCTTCTAGCAAGATAAGGTTGAAATGGGTTGTTGTAAGCTTCTATCCATTTAACCCATAATGTGGCTTTGTTGCTTAGGATGCTCTACAACCTTTTCCCTACAAAAACTTATTACTAACATTTATGTGAGTTATTTCTAAACCTCCTTCTTTCAAGGGCCTGCACACATCCTGTGAAGCTGCCCTCATAAGGAATTTGCAGTCCTTTTTTCCTGCGTAGAGATACTTCTTCATGATTTTTAATCTCTTTGATTAAACCTTGGGAAAGTAAGATATGCGAGGCTTAATAAACCCGAGAAGTGTTTAGTATAGTTTGATCAATACCACTCTTGCTGCAATTGTAAGGGTTTTGTTACACCAGGACCTCGCTCTTCTTTGGATTTTTTCCACTAGAAGAATACAGTCCCTAAACTAAAATTTCTTTTTTTTGTAGTTATAGGGAGCCTTAAATATTTGAAAGATAGATCAAATATATCAATAGGCTAAGCCCTATTAGAATGGGCATTTTCAGAGAGAAAAAAGTGAGTTTTGTTCATGTTAATCTCTAAGCCAATCAGCTCCTTAAAAACATGTTATGTGGCTATTATCATTTTAATTGAGGCATCATGAGCCCAAGTAAATAGAAAAAGATCATCTGCAAAAGAGAGGGAGACCAGTTTCACCTTCTTACACTTATTATGGAATTTGAAGTTAATGTTAAAAATGGTGTTTTCCCTTATTAGCCTTGTGAGTGCCTTCATACAAAGGTATGAGGAGATATGGCCACCTTACTTACCCTTAACCCTTATGAATAATAAGTTTAGCTCTCCATTGATTAGGACATTGAAGGGGGATGATGTTAGGCATAGTTTGACCTAATTTTTAAACTTATCAGGAAACTCCAAGGCTTCACGTAAATTCAGTAGAAACTCCTAACTCATAGTATCAAAAGCTTTATAGAAATCAATTTTCATAGCACAGTTTCCAAGGCCATTTCTCTTGGAATATTCCTTATGCAATTACCGTGCCACTAGAGTGTTATCCCCTATAGATCTACCATCCAGGACCTTTGTGTTTCATTGAAAATGGACTTGAGAACCATTTTCATTCTATTGGAAATAATCTTAAAAATAATTTCATAAAGGAAACTGCAATAAGAAATGGATTTGAAATCATTAACAGTGCTATGGTTTTTTGCATTTAGGGATCAAAAAAATAAAATTTTTATTGATTTCATTTAGAAGCTTACCTCCTTCAAATAATTTCAACAAAGTTTTAGTGACCATAGTTTTGATGAGGGACTAGGCTTTTTATTAAAAAAAAAACTATTCAAGCCATTAGAACTAGAAGCTTATGTTGAGTTAAATTAAAAAACCACCTTTTCCACTTCTTGTGAACTAATTAGTTTAGTAAAGTATTCAAGATTAGCCTTTGTAAAGTGGTTGGATATAAAGGATCTCAGTAGAGGGACAAATGATGAGTTGGCGGCTGTGGTGCCAACAAGGTTTTTAAAGTAAAGTAGGGCCTCCTTCTTGAGATCATCTTGAGTGGACACTATTAGACCCTCTTAATTAGTTAGAGAGACAACCTTGTTAGTATTCTTCCTATCTAAGACCAAATTGAAGAAGAATTTTACATTATTATTCCCCTCTTGTAGCCATTAAATTCTAGACTTTTGTTGGATTAGGGAATTATGATAAGATAGAGCTTTAGCATAAGAATTGAGAGCTAATTTTCCTTTCATAAGAAGGTCTTCCACACTAGGTTAAAATTTCAACTCCTTTTACACTTTAACTAAAGAGTCTTTAGCCTTTTTAACTGCTTCTAATATATTGTTACCCTATTTTTGAGCTTTAACAATTTGAGTTCCACATTAATAACCATCAATTTATTGATATAAAGGAATTGTTTACTACCCTCTAAGGTCTAAGAAAGGCCCCTTTTGATGGCATCCTCATATCCTTCCATTTATATCAGGTAAATGTGAAAATGGAACGGGAATTGTGTTTGTCAAGATTGAAATAAATTATCAACCAATAAAGGGAATGATAAGAGAAAATAGGAAAAAGATAATGACATTCTCTCTTTATCAATGCTTTACCCAGTCTCTTCTTGATGTGCCATTATTTACTTTATTTCACTATAAGAAAAATAAGCTTTAGCGATGGAAATTAAAGACAGAAAATAAAGATTTTCTGTCAGGAAACAAATTTGGCGATAAAAATTACCGACGGAAAGAGTTGTCAGATAAACAATCGTAGGTAAATTTTAGCAACGAAATATTGTATATCCATCGGTAAATTTAGCGAGGAAATTTTCTTTTTTTGTCGCTAAATTTGCGAAAGATACACAATATTTCATCAGTTAATTTAGTGACGGTAAATTCTAAATTCGTTGCTAAATTTTTTGATGGAAATACAACATTCCGTCGCCAAATTTACAGACGGATGAAATCATCCATCGCTAAATTTTTCCTGACAGAATATATCATTTCTTCGGTAAGTTATTGATAGAATATGTCATTTTGTCACTAATTTACTGATGGAATGATATATTCCATAATTTACTGATGGAATAATGTAATTTCGTCAGGAAATTTAACTATGATAAATTTCAACCACCATTTCTCACTTCCTACCTGAGTTTTCTATTGATAATCTTCTAAATTTTTAACATTTAATTTATGTAAATAATGTAACATCGATTGATAATATAAAGTAAAAATTATCCTGATTGGTAAGATAATAAAAAATTATAATGTACACCAATAAATATCTTACAAATAACTATAAATTAAGAATTTATACAAAAACTTAAGAGTAGCAAAACATCAAATACATTCACTTATCCATTTAAGCTATGTAGTTGGTGAAAATGGATGCTCTGACTGCTGCAATGAGGTCTTGGCCCTCCCTTTCAACTCATCCACCTCATCACGGAGTTGGGTTATACACTCCATAGAAGTCTGTACTGTGCTCTTAAGCTGAACGACTCTCTCATTTAATGTGGACCGCCTACTAGATCCAGTTGTAGTGGATGTGGAGGATTGCGAACAGTATGTGTTGCAAATGAACCTAAGCTAAAAATCCTTCCACGACGGTTCCTACCACCCACTTGATGAAGATATGTCTAACTCTCATCAATAGTTTCAGAGTTCCAAGACTGTCATTTGCTTTCTTGTATTTGGTTTCTATAATTATAATTGTTTATGTTAATAAGTAATAATTTTTAAGAATTAATATTAAAGTATAAATTTTACATACATGAAGTTGTCTGCATTGGATGTTAACGAATGTCACATCAGCATGCTTCTCAATGTGGGTGTGCAAAAAGAGATGACGTAGCGTAGACTTCTGACCTTTCTACTTCAGAATATAATTGTTATAAGTGAACTACAGAATATAATTGTTATAAGTGAACTACAATTTACGAAAATTTAGTTTCTTCTATTTTTATGATATTTACCTCCTGTTAAACAAAAAAATTTACTCAAGAACATAGTCATTAATGGCACTAGAAATTTATGACATTATTATTCTCTATAATGGATATATATTTTCATTCTAGATTTTATACATCAAATTACATTGAAATCAAATTTCATACATCTAAATACAAAGATCAAAATATAATTATAAAGTTTGATACTTACAAGATTCTATGCATGCTTGTGGTAGGTCATAGATCCTTCACTATGTACGAGTAGACTATCTCCCTCTGGTCCTCCATATCTGTATGCAAAATTGCGCTCTGAAATGGACGTTACCTCGAGTGATGCCCAATATTGCTGCCAATGACTCTATATTATATAAGGAGTTCCTACACTATTCTTGTGTATCGAACCAAGAAAGTCTCTATAACATGTACGAGCTCCTCTCCTATTCATTATAAATTACAACATCAAATTTTGAATCCAAAAAAATTTCTTTCTGAAAAAAAGAAAAACATACTATAAGTACTTATAAACTATAATATTTATGTAATTAATGTATTAAATTAAATTAAATAAAAATATTAAAGAATATATTTTTTATACCTCAAACTGCTGATAATAAAAATCCTTTATCACCTGAGAGACATTCTTTCATATTTAACCATCAAGATATATCTTCTCTCATAATTATAGACTACACCTAAATAGAGGTTATTAGAGATGTTACATCCTATGTTGTTAACTATGAGAGAGTGTCCTTATTATGATCATTTACTTTATGAAATAAACAAACTTTATACTTACGTACAAGAGGCCTTGATTGAATTAGATCGCTGTACAAATAAATAATTATATCTTATTTACAACTTGTCATAAAAAAGGCTATAAAAGTCGTTAAAGCAATGATGGACGAATAAGATAGAATATATTAGAGATGTAAAAAACTACAGATAGAAGCTCATTTAAAAATGACTAGACATTATAAAGCTTATCACCTAAATGGAGGAAGATAAATACTCAAAATTAAAACCTAAAGGATTAAAAATAGAAACTAATTGGGCAGAAATTCAAAACCAACGATACAATATTATGGAAATAACATTCTTTTTTTATAGAAAACTTCAAAAAAAAATCATAGATATGTAAGATATGATAGAAAAACTAAATAAATTAGAAATAGAAAATAAACCCAACAAAAATCCTATGAAAAAACAGATATTTGATCTAATTTTAAAATTGAAAATACCTTCTAATTATAGATAAAATTGAAAATTTTATACAAACTTCTAATTCAGAAATTGAAGAGTTAGATAAGCAGATAGAAAATTTAAACTTATAAACGTTAGCATATACAAAACTAGATTTTTAGTTAAACAAGAAGTTCACTGGAATCCTAATATTAGTGATATATGCATTACTTCTAGAAATTTACCTCTTAGGTATCATTCACAAAATTTTAATAGACCTAATTTAGTATATGATGGAACTCATATGATAACCAAAGATACAGATGGTTTTACTCTCATAGACAAAATGAGAACAGAAGTTGTAAATCCTTTTGAAATATATTTAGAAATAGATTGCATCCAAAATATAAAAGAAACAATAGATAAATGGGAAGTACTCTAAGAGTAGTTGTTTCTATTAATAAAATGGATTTTGAAACAACTAAACAATTTTTAAAAAAAACTTTAATCAAACAGCTCTCTCAGATTTTGGAAAATTTGAATGAAAACTCTAAAAATTATATCTTTAATCCAAATAATGATATAGCAAATCTAATAGCTAGAGCAATTGAAACTTTTCTATTAGAATTTGTTGGAGAAAGAAATATTTTAAAAGATACAACTACTATAGGAAAATATATTATATCATTACAAAGATTGCAATTATGTGATATGTGTGAAATCAATAGATATATTTGTATTTTCTTATGCTATTATTACTATATTTATAATCAAGTTGATAATACACAACTTTATTTAAAGATGTTTTACTCAAAGATACCTGATCCTTGGAGAAATAAATTAGAGGCAACTTATAATTCTAGTCTTGTAGATAACTTAAGAAAAAGAAACTTCTTTTTAAAAGATAAATTAAGTGAATAAAGTGATGATGCTCTATTACTAATGTAACACTCACATACCCCCTAGAAGAATATATGAATGCCACACAAAATAGTACAAAAAAACCAAAGCATTTGAAATCTTCCTTAAAATACCAATTTGGGCAAACATACATTGTATTGCATTATAAGATGGATTACAAACAAAATACATTATACACATTGAACTTATCACAAGCATGTCTTAAAACCCAATCCATCCTGTATTATAGTTATTACAAACCTTTCAACACACTCAAACTGTTTCAATTATCAGAAACAACGCAAAAACAAATTCAAATATACATTTTGTCAAAACAAAACTCAATCTTCTTTAGCCACTACGGTTATCCTTGTCCCAGTCTTTATACCCTTCTATCTGTACCTACACGGAACAGGGACAAATCCATCATGCTAAGCATATAGCTTAGTGAGGAAAGCTAAACACGATACATAATGGTCACTGACCCTAACAGTCATATGATAATGACATATACAAATCAAATCACATATAAGAGTGCATTCCAATCAATAAGTATCTCAGAACAGAATATGCCAAAATAGGATATATTGGCTTCAAGCAAATCTTACAATTCTTATAACAGAATATCATGATATCATAATAGAACTTGTCTGTGTCAAAACCGTATCTGAATAAGTCAGAACAAAACTTAATTATTTCATAACATTGCTTAATTATAACTGAATTGTACATGTAATAGAGTACAAAACAAATTAACTTGCTAAATCCTTTTTATAGAAGTAGGTAACGGGACCAAAATAAGAGATACCTATCGGTATCACATAACAGGAGAGACTTATGTCTCGATACTGAAGTGTCCTTATCAGGAGACTCTGAAGTGTAGACACCTTAAATGTGTCCAGGAGCAGCTGCAGACCCTTCTAAGCATGCCTATTTATCCACGATGAGGACTTGACAGTTTTAAAACAATTCATTTCAAATTTCTGAATTTTTATGCAAACCTTATAAATACAAACATGTGAAATTTTTCATCAATAGAAATGTTGAGTTATCAAACATTATGTACATGCACCCAATTAGCAAGCACTTCCAATACAATCCCAACTATAAAACTCCTCAGACAACGAATGGTCTAGTATTGTCACAATATTATAGCAGAAATTCCTAATTGACAATCATTCATATCTACTTCATAACACATAAGCTTTAAAAGCTTATTCATTCATGATCACACCAAGCAATTCAACATTATGCTCATCATTAATAAACCTATATCTTTTATATTATCAACTCCATTTTTAAACCATAACTCAAACACCTTTTTCTCCATTAATCTAACATCACCTAGGTTCATTATTAATCTCACTTAAGTCTAA